>JAOUQW010000027.1:8251318-8274367 GCA_028565825.1 Olivaichthys viedmensis
TTATTGTACCATTCTGAGTAAACTCTAGAGACTGTTGTGTGTGAAAATCCCAGGAGATCAGCAGTTTTAAAAATACTTAAACCAGCTCGTCTGGCACCAACAATCATGCCACGCTCAAAATCACTGACATCACATATTCCCACATTCTGATGGTTGATGTGAACATTACCTGAAGCTGCTGGTCGTATCTGCAGGATTTTATACACTGCGCTGCTGCCACACGATTGGCTGATTAGATAATTGCATGAATGAGAAGTACATGTTCCAAATAAAGTGTTCAGTGAGTGTATGTTTTATTACATACTTCATGATAGCTATCTATATAACTGACATAACACTTAACTAAAGCTGTTTTCACACCTAGTTTGTTTGCTAAAGTCCAGAGTTCGATTTTTTGAGACATTGTTCGGTTCGGTTGGTTTTGGTTTCACATTGCAACGATTTACAAGCGCACCAAATTGTTCGCACACGTGGGTGTTCTTTGATTGGACAGGAAATTGACGGGGCGTGCTTTGATTGACACTTCCTTTTGGTTTCCCATAGAGCTTGTTTTACTTCTGTAGGTCATGCAAGTGCAATGTTATTAGAGTAAAAATATAGAATAATATAATTGTAAACTACCAGTTAATAATGTGCCAATATTAGTAATAGTTTACAGTTAGGTCAAGAAACCAATTTGCCTGATGTTATATGCACTTATGGAGATATTACCATGTTTTTTAGACCCATTTATAATGTACGTTAGAATTATAAAATATTCCATTTATAGGGAAACTAATGCGTGTGCAATGCACATTGATCTACTGTTGTGATGATTGTATTGGCTATTACAGTACGTTTGAGTTATTAGAGCTGAAAAGACAAATATCGGAAACGAAACTAACTTTAGCACGGTGATAAAAGTGCCCCAAGTCCTTTTGGTGCATAAAACTGTGTTTCCACCAGTAATAAACTGAACTGTGGTTCACTAATTTGGACGAGAACCGAGACCCTCGATTTTTGGCGGGCCATGGTTCGGTTGTTTGGAAGGACTGCCAGCGAGCCACTGTTGGGTCCCTGAGCAAGACCTTGAACTCCTCAGCTATTTTCATGGGCTGAATTCTGCCTCACTTATAAGCTGCTGTAGATAAAAGCATCTCTCCAATGAATAAATATAAACATTGTAAGTGAAGCATGAATGAATAATTCAGTTTATTCCACCCCACATGTATTTTCTATCTGGGGATATACAGTACACATGTTACACCAATCCTCTAGATGGTAGTGATGGTTCTAGGCATGTTTTAAATGTATGAGCTAAATCCCATTTGTCCGTTTGTATCTCGTCGCCAGAGGTCTCAGCACGAAACCAAGCCATATATTATTAGTGTAGCAGATCGGTAGAAAACTGGTAATGTACCAGCGGCTCACGGAGTGTATAAAAAGGCAGTCGAAATAAAGTGCGACCCCGAGGACATATGTTTCTGAATCGTTACACAAGGAGTGTTTATTGTTCTCTGCCAGCCGGTTTAGCGTCTAGGGACACCGGCTTGCTGAATGGACACCAAAATAAGTGTCTTCTTCCTCACCAATTACCAGTGGAGCTTTCCTTTAAAAAAAAAAAAAAAAAAAAAAAAAGGTGTTACTGCAAAAAAGAAAAAAGATATTACAAATGGAGTGACAGCCTGTGCTCATTTAGCATTTGTCAACATGTTGCGAGAACAACATTTCTTTATTGTCAACCAACTAATATACAACCTTGATCCCTGGACACACACAGTGTAACCTTGCTATTATTATGTCTAGCATGTTCTCTCATGGGACTTGAGTGAGGAATAATTTGAAGTACTTAATGACCTAAACCTTAACCACTGTGTTTATTATAATGTGATGGAAGCAGGGTTTCCTTGGCAACAAGATAATTTTTCACATTAAAAATGCCAGCATGCATCAATACAGTATGTTATTTAATGCCAGGCTCAAGTCCATTTCTTATTCTGTAAGAGAAAAAAGCTTAAACGTTTAGCTTAATTATGGCCAAAGTGTGGCTCAGATCCATCCCAAGCTTTGATTGCCTTCATTCAGTTTAACTCCTGAGACATTCATAAAACGGTTCATGGTTTGTTTGTTTTAATATACATATAAAAGCCCCAGAAACATGCACACAAATACTAACATATTATTGAGTCAATGCAAAACTTAGCCAAACTCAAAATCTCACCACATAGACCAAATGTTCTGAGATATTCTGCCAGGGGAACCTCCAGCACAGCGGAGGCCGAGCACACACAGTTTAAGCCAG
Source organism: Olivaichthys viedmensis (assembly GCA_028565825.1). Lineage (NCBI taxonomy): Eukaryota > Metazoa > Chordata > Actinopteri > Siluriformes > Diplomystidae > Olivaichthys > Olivaichthys viedmensis. The sequence goes on from JAOUQW010000027.1 coordinate 8,253,600, forward strand.
TGTTGCATCAGCCATTTTTTAATAGAGGCAACACACAAAGCTTTCCGCAACGGATTATTATATCTGCTTCCACCTATCGCAGAGCACATTAATCACTTATTAATCTCTCCTGTCTCCAAAATCCACGCTTTGATTTCCAGCCACCGGTGAGAATCACACGGCTTTATTTCACAAAATGAGCACCATCGCTTTCGCAGACGTGATTGAACGCAGATTACGACATATAAAAACAGATTACTCGGGAATAAAAGACACAAAAGAGGGTCTGCGATTACTGCATTTAATAGGATGCGTGTGCAGATCACAGAACACAAAAGTCATGTATGGAAGTTTGGAGTCCATGTATGGAAATGTGGGCGTGGCCAGCGTTGCCAGGTCTTTTGAATAAAACCCAGTCCAATAGTCAATAAAACCAATCCAATTCCAAAACTCAAAATCCGACCCTCTCAAACCCTTTTTTAAACTCCTAAATCATGACTAACATTACCAAATAGGTTGTAAGATTTACAACGTAACATCATACATTATTTTAATGAAGCAGTATTAAAACCATGCAGTTTTTCTAAATTCATATTGTGCATGTGCATGTATTTCCAGGTATTTTGTTAACCAGCTGGCTAACATGAGCTAACCTGACAGGATTTCTGAGCAGAAGTCGTATTCATAAATGAAATGTGTACTTTCTATTAAAATCAGATTTGAATATAACAGCTGTTAATGTTCTTAGCTGTTCAACTTCAGAGACAACGTTAAAATAAATACTGTGTGGCAAATTACTGTGTATTGTTGCCCACACGCGAATGATCTCGTTAAATGTAATAAATTTTGAAACCTTTGTAAACTTTACCCCACTTCCAATGCTCAAAAGAAAAGATACACCCCCTCTATATTGTTTTTTTTAATTATTATTATTAATGTAAGGCAGCAGGCTTTTTAAGATTGTATCAGTCAAGTGTATACCAGTGTATAGAAATATTAACTCAAGCAAATCTGACATCTTAGCGGTTTTTAGCTTTATTTATACAAAATGCTACACATTTGGAAAACATAGTGCCATTCGTTTGTATTTGCTGCCGACTTGACAGGGGGCAGTTAAAGTCTTGTTAAAGACATGTCTTTTAAAGCCCAAGGATCTGAGCTTTTAGAGATTTTGCCTCGATGTGTTTTGCTGGTTGGAGGGGAATATTAAAGAGAGCTGATTTATTTAACTGACTTGTAAAAAGCAGTGCTCATTTCTTCTGCTACGAATATAAATTATCCCTGGATCAAAAGGAATAATGTAATATAAAAAGGTGCAGGTTAACCATACTGCTCTAAATCAGGTAATTCCGCAGGAATCCTTTACAACCTTTCAACAGGCTTATTGAATTGAACTGCCATTTATTAAGTGAGAAATGTAAGTGCACGCAACTGACATTTATTCAAATGCAATACTCATTACTTCTTCTATGAGCCTAAATTATCTCTGAATCAAAAGGAATAGTGTAATATATATATATATATATATATATATATTTTTTTTTTTTTAAGACGGTTAACCACATTTCTTTAATTTAACAGCCACATTAAGAAGAAGAAGAAAGATTCCTTATTGTCACATATACAGTACAGTGAAATTGATTCTTCACATATCCCAGCATGTTGGTAAGCTGGGGTCAGAGCACAGGGTCAGACATGATACAGCGCCCCTGGAGCAGGGAGGGTTAAGGGCCTTGCTCAAGGGCCCAACAGTGGCAGCTTGGTGGAGCTGAGTCTTGAACCCATGACCTTCTGATCAGTAGCCCAGAGACCCTAACCACTAAACCATTTTGTCTTGTAGAGTGCTTATAAAAATGCCTGTCGGGCGTAGTGCAGCTTAAAAATGTAACATGGTTTTTATTTCGTTGCAATTTATATTCAGCTATAAGTAGAACATAATGGGCCTTAAAATGCGTAAAGTGAGAGCTAATGCAAAGGGGAGGTGTCTCAACAATCCATCGACTATCTCCATCTATCGGCCGATGGGATGATCCTGGCCATCACGCACATCGCCCGGCCATTAACACGTTTGAACTCAAAAAAAGAGAACAAAGAACAAATGCGCTATCCAGAAGGGCTTCAGGGTTTAAATTGCGTTTCAGTCCCGTTCTTTGAGTGCACGTGGCCATTTTCCTTCTATCGTTTCAACGGGGATGAACGTGAAAAGTGGGATAAGCGCGCCGTACCTCAACGCGTCTCTTTTTCGTGCTCGCCACGCCATCTAGCGGCCATTGGCGTCCATGTCAGTCTGTTTGCCCTGGGTCCATGGCTGAGCCGCTATAACAGCTCATGTCGGTCTTGATTAAAAAGAGAACTGATAAGGTTAATCACCGAGCCGATGATTCATTCATGAAGGAAGCCGTGACTCAAATGAAACGGATGAAACGCTCATCAGTTTTGCATTTTTTTTTTATTATTATTATTGAATTTTGCATTTTATTAGGCATTGTAAAAAAAAATAGCAGGCCTAGCAGTTGTGTTATCAGACACATTAATCAATACTGAGAAGAAGAAGAAGAAAAGAAAAAAAAATGCACATAAGTCCAATGAAAATGGCTGAGCAAAAAGGATATAAGAAAAGCAAAAAGTGTTTGAATTATTTTATACCCATTCATACATTTTTACAGGGATTCCATATCACTTAGAATATGATCTATTGCATGTTTAAAAGAAAAGTGCCTAGCAATTCAGCTGAAGCATTTTGGTAACGAAATGCATCTTATGTAGATAATTGTGGCTACATCCAAAACCACATGTGACTACTAAAGAGTATGTTAAAATAGTAGGCCTACACTACCAATGGGAAATAGGATAACCAATGGTGATGTGCAATTCTGACATACTTTTTACTATGGTAGTTTTGGGCATAGCCCGTCTTCCCCTAGGTGTTCGCCACATACATACAGTTTCCCTGAGCTGTCCGCTGCCATATTTGAAATTGACCTGCTGTGTCTTCATTCTGTGCGCCCAGTCTGCCATTTGGAGGAGTCCCAGGCCAGGAACCAGCCTGTGAACGTAGGGGGCTCATGGTCCTGTTTCACTATCACCACGGGTGTCCCCTTGTCGCGTCCTGATGGGTCTGTGTCAATATACGCCTTGGCTGTAGAGGAATGAAAAATCAACAATCAGCAAGAGATTATTCACCTTCTTCTCACCTCTGGACGTCTGCTTCCTTGACTTTACAACCCTGGGCACATTTCTCAGTGACAGACAAAGGTCTTTACTCTGGTATTCACTGTGTATTGCACGGTTCTCAGATATGCAAATTTCAGTTATACTCTGGTGTATTGTTGTCATCCTAGAATATGAAGTATTTATTGTTTGTATTTCTTGTATTCTTGCACGCTCACTATCCTGGGCTTTTATCAACACTAGATACTAGTAAAATAAAATAAAAATCATTATACTGCATACTTGTGTGTGAGTTAATCAGCCCTTAGGGCTGCATGATAATGGCTAAAATGATAATCATGATTATTTTTGTTCAATATTGAAATCACAGATATTTATCACAATTATTTAGCCAATTTAGGGACAAAATAGCTTGTTTGCCCCTTCTCATTCTATCAACAGAAAACAGACTATTCCTTCTTTTTGAGTAGATTAATGGTAAATATATACTTGACTCAATATCTATCGACAGTAAGCAACCAAACAGACTAAACCAAAAATCATAATAACAATTAAAATACGATTAATTGTGCAGCCCTAGTATTAGTATAATGAAAGTAAACTTGACTTGACTGAAATTAAATTTGACCTAACATACAGCCTCATAAATTTGCTAAAGATTATTTTTAATTATGTAATTATGATTTTAAAAAATTTATAAATTTTTGTTAGGTTCAACACTCTAAAATGATTTAAGAATCTAATATTTCACCTTGACATTTTCTTCCATAATTTTCATCACACTGAACATAATACATGATACATTTATTTATTTATTTATTTTACAACGGTTCTGAATGACGCTGGGCATGATTTCATCTTTAATGCATTTTAATGAAATTTTGTGTGTGCAAGTGCCATTAGTGCTGCTTTTTGACACACATAATTATGTTAAATGGTTAAATGATACTGATATGTTATTATCAAGCTGGCGGTGGATTTATTGGAGGGAGATAAATGTGTGCAAGAGCTGCTCACCCGACTTTACTGACTCGGTTCTTTCCACTTCATTGGCATCGGCTCCAATCCAAATAAACACCTAAGAGTTTAAACCACATGTTGCTACCTGACAGTCCAATGATTTATTTAGAGTACAGACATATCAGTCCATATGAGTGTTAATGCATAAGTATACTGTTTAATTACATATAATCATATATACAATATGTCAAGCTTATATAAGAATTCATCTCCTCTACCTGATCCCAGACGTCCAGTAGCATGACATCATCCTCTGCCAAGTCATCCTGGGTAAACTCACCAGGCACTTCTTCAATCTGAGTATGAACCATAAAGTGGATGATTTAGCTCCGGTTATCATGCCATAAAACATGACTGTATATGGGTTGTCACTTGCTATCGTTATGCCAATATATTAAGATGAAGAAAGTGGGAATCTGCCAATTGTATTTAGACATTATGAAATGAGTCTTATTGTTTGCTATTTGTGATCCTTCAAAAGTGGTATTTCAAAAAAGTTGTACTTTGTCTGGTTCTTGTCTGGTTTGTTAAAACTGCTATGAACATGTGTGTCCAAAACCAGCCAGATGTGACCAAAATAATACAATTTCCTTGTCCTTATGTTGAGAAATAATGCTCATTTTATACTGAACTTCAATCAGATCATCAATTAAACTAAGAAAAGGCCCTAAAACACAGGAACCAAAAATGGCTGCATTACAGGCCTGCCAGAACATTGCCAGGAAATTGACAAGGCTCTGGTGACGTCTATGCCTCACACATTTCGGTTATCACAGCCAGGATTTACACATGATGCTTATTGAACATAATGTATGAAGACCAAAATGGTGTGTGCACAAAATAAGCTATCATTTGAAAATGGCTCAACTGATATAGAGCAAAAAAAAAAGCAAACATGTTTCAAACCAAAGAGTCTTAGCGCTCACAATACAGTTTTACTGTTTATCCTTCGCTCTTTATGTTGAAGGCTAAAAACTCACAATGAATCTTCCTGTTTTGTTGGAGCAGGCAAACAGGCGAGGAGACTGTACAATGCTTTTGCTCTCCAGCCTCTCTGATTTCTGGTACTCAGTCTTTCCACCCAGTGCTTTCCAGAACGCCACTTGAAAAAAATAAAATAAAAAATAACATTAGGGATGCCCCAACCTGGATATTTATAGACTAGGTTTCCAGTCATGGAAAACACCTGGAAAATGAGAAAATGGATCAAATAAGTTTGAGTAGTGTAAGTGTAAAGTTGAGCTATCATTCCGTTGAAATTTTCTCCTCAGTTAACAGCACATAAATTAAATTAAAAAAAATAATTCAGGAGGAAATTGAGGGTCATTATCTAGGGGTGATGTAAGTGGGGGGATGATTTCAAGGACAGGGGGCTCAGGGGGATCCGAAAAAACAAAAATCCAGGTCAGTGCAGGAGGCCCAATGCATCAATAATCTGTCAGGGGGTCCAAAATTCGTATCGATGCCCCTGTCTAGATTCTTTCACCCAGCAGAGCCAGTCTACCTAAATGTATTTATTTTACCATTAATTTACCAGGAGAATCACAATTCGATTTTTTATTTCAAAGGAGACCGGTGTCCAAGAGGCAAGCATAGTTGGAATTCTGATCAGATTTGTTTTTTAATGGCCATAGTTGTCAAATTGTTCTTATTTTCTTTTTATTCAGTCCATGAAAATCTGAACTTTAGTCTTATTGGTCATATTTCACTTTGTTCCTTGGTGATTTTTGGCCAGACACAAGGGGAATAACTCATTACTTCTAAATTTAGAACTAATTTAAACCAGCCACTCATCTCCAACGGTGAGAATGCCTGCATATTTCACCTCTAATATTTCAGAAAAACGTGATCAAATGATAAATTGAGTAACTAGCCACTGTTCTGCAGCATTAAAGTACCTAACGAGTTCACCACAGTCACCATCACTGCTGTTTACATCCTGCCAAGAGCAAGCGTTAGGGATGTGCCGGGGGCGCGGTACGAAGTTTTCTCCAGAAGAAACACCCTGGGGGCTTTTTTATTGTCACGGACGACTTCAACCGTGCGAACCTGAGGAAAATTCCCCCTAAATTTCATCCACATGTTTCCAATCTAAATAGTGAAGAGAAAACACTGGACCGTGTTTACACTAACACAAAGGGAGCATTACACAGACTTGGAGGAGTATGCATCGTCTGTCACTGGCTACATAAGCAAGTGTGTGGATGATGTTGTGATCATCTGTACTATCACCACACAACCCAATCAAAGGGTTCTGGCTAAACGCTGAGGTCCGCACACTGCTCAAAGCCTGTAATGTTGCATTCAGATCAGGCAACAGGGCGAAATTTAGGGCAGCAAGGACCAACCTCATCACCGGCATCAAGAGAGCCAAGGCCATCTTCAACATCTTCCTGGCGCAGATTGCTGTCCCCACCTGCTTCAAAACCGGCCACCATTATCCCGGTGCCGAAGAAGTCTCCAGTTATGTGCCCCAATGACTACCGCTCTCTGTTGTGCTCAGCCCAGCTGTCATGGAGTGCTTCAAATGTCTGGTCATTACCTGCATTCAGGCCTTCATTCCAGCTACACTGGACCCCCACCAGTACGCATACCGGCAAAATAGCACCACAACAGGCGCCATATCTTCTGCCATCCGCCTGACCATTCAACACCATCATACCCCAGACACAGGTCCACAAACTCCACTCAGTTGCAACTGTATTCTGGACTTTGAGCAACAGGCCTCAGACAGTCAGGATCCACCACAGATTATCCTGAACACTGAACGCCCCCCCTCCCAGGGCTGTGTACTGAGTCCTCTGCACAAGGACAGCAATCTCTCTCTTAATGTCAGCAAGATCAAAGAGATGATTGTTGACTTCAGAAGGACCCAAGTAGTTCACACCCCTCTACACATCACCAGCACTACAGTAGAAACAGTGAGCAACTACAAGTTCCTGGAAGTGCATATCACTGACAGCCCCTCATGGTCCCTGAACACCTCCTCTCTAGTGAAGAAGGCACAGCAGCGCCTCTACATCCTAAAAAGACTGAAGAGGATCAGCATGCGCACACCCATCCTCAAGTGTTTCTACAGGTGCGTCATAGAGAGCATCCTGACCTGTAGCATCATTGTCTGGTATGGAAACTGCTCCGTTTTAGAGAGAAAAGCACTGCAGCGGGTGGTGAGACTGCCCAGTCCATCACTGGATCATGTTTTCATGTCATTGAGGACATCTACACCGAGCAGGGTATAAGGAACACCTGCAGCATCAGGAAGGATCCTTCTCACCCCTCCTATGGACTATTCATAATCCCTCTATCTGGAGGAAGGCTACCAAGCATCTGGGCCAAGACTACCAGATTCATTAACAGTTAAACAGAACTGCCTGATGGCCATTTGAGACTTTACCTACCCTACCTACTGCACTCAGTCACTTTACAAGAGATACATTATACCAACTCCACACACAAGTCACTTTATATGTTTATACTGCTGCTCAGGACTATGTACACAGTTTACATAATCAAGAATACATACTGTGCACAGAGTTTGTCGTGCAGCGTATAGTCTTTATTGTATGGTTTATTGTCTGTATTTATTGAATTTTTGACTTTGCAGTGTCTCTGTCACTGTGTTACACTTTGCAGTGTCTCTTGTCTGTTTCATGTTAAATCTAGCACGGTGATTCCTTGAATTGATTTGTGAGTGTGTTTTAGTCAGTTTGTCATTAGGCTTGTATTGTTGACTTTAAGATGACCAACTGCCAGAAACAGCTGTCAGGTATACAAGTCCTGAAAAAGTGCTGTAAAATGTTGAGTGGAAATCGTAAAAATTATGTAGCCTAGTTAAGGCCTGTAGGATTAAATCTCTTATTTAAGTGTGTATAATCAGCTGGTGGTATCCTCTCACCTGGCTCATCTCCCTCTGCAACGCGTTGGGTCGTACAATGCAGCAGTTCACTCATGTAATTTGCTCCACGTTCCTCTTCCTTACTCGCCCCTCTCCCTATCCACACATACCCTTTCCCCAGAGGCCCCTTCAATAGGTAGGCATCATTAGAGTTCAAACTAGCTGCTATGGCATCGACCTGTAAGAAAACACACAGCAAAATGTCCAGATAATGAATTGACTGATAAAGTGGAAACCTGTGTTTTATACCAAACCCACCGCCCCCTCTGCATGTGTGTGCTGGATCTCACCTCAGATATGCGTGTGATGGTACCCAGGTTTCTGCGCACTTGAAAGAGGCGGGTCGGGGGTGGAGGCTCCTGCCCTCCTTGCCTGGATGTCCCATTTCTATACACGACTAGTGGCTTGGCTTTGAATAGACTCAGCAAATGTGCCGGCTCTTTCCCTTGGGTCACACGGACCTAAACGTTGATTAAGATAAACAAGGTTGAAAAAGACGTTCTTAAGTTCTTAATACAGATTTTAACCACAAGATGGCAGTGTTCTTTCATAATAATTTACATAGGTTACATGGTGGGCCTTCTCTAACATTTCTATTATAAACCTTCATGAATTTTGGGCCCCCTGGCAGGTTAACCCCCCACATGGGACAGTTGTAATTATTAGGTGAAGGAGTTGGCGGTTCTTTTGGGCCCCCTGTCTTGGACTTGTCCCCACCTTACCCCTCCTTTTACGACACCGCTGAATGTGGCAGTCATTTTACAGCTTACGTAGTCATGAACTTTTAAATAGAGTGATTTAGAGTATGAGACTTTCTCCCTCATCTTTGAAATCTGAAATTGCATGAAAAATGCCATAAGTCTGGTAGTCTGGTAAGGCAAATATGACTTATGGCTATGACAGTATCACTTAAACTTCACATTTTAGACAAAGTTAAATGTTTTTTTGTAATTTTGTGTAACTATTAACTATTTAAGGATGGTATACAACCTCACTAATAGCATTGCTACAGACTACCTTCAGCTTATAGCTTTAGACCGGGTCCACTTTAGACTTTAACTTGGGTGTACTGTATATATACAGTATGTGTGTATTTGCTACGTCTTTATCACAATACAGTAATTAATTAAATGTAGGTATTTCTTGTTTTTGTTTTTTTCTTTTTGAAGTGTGTCCCCAGCAGGTCACCTGGACTGCATTTCCACCCAGCGACTTGTCCAGTTCCACAGTGAGGAAGGCTGATGCTGTCAGCTCATCTATCGTGCTGCTGGAACCCTGCCTATAAAGAGAGAGTAAGTAAGACCATCCATTCTGGACAACTGAATAAGCTATAGCTTCATTCTTTTTCAAAATGTCAATTACATCTTTTGAATTTAGTCATAGACACAAAAAAAAGCTGTGAGATGCGAGATTTTCACCTGAAAAATCTTGTGTGAATCTTACCAGGTGTAGATGATTTGTCCTCTTTTGTATGTGTATAAAATGATATAGCAGTCGCCCCCATAGAACTGCCCATATGTCTTTGGGTCTATGAGAACTTTGCTCTCTCCTTTATTACCAGTCTCTACCCTCCAAATCTGAAAAGTAAAACATTGAAAAACAATGAACTATCACAGATACATTAATGTCGTTTGACATTGGTAAGATAAATGTAAGTGGCTTTGAATGAAAGCGGCTGCCAAATGAATAAGTGTAAATGTATAACCAGATTAAAACTAATCACTTTTTTTTTTTACTAGTTAACAACTACAAGCTCACAGCACAGCAATTCCCTGGCAATGTGTGTTTTTGTAACTCAAAATACAAATAACAAATACAGCCCCTCCCGTAAGTGTTCAACTTTCTATGATTGACAGCCAGGTAGAGACACCTCCTTGTCCCGCTTGGTTTTCTCTCGTTTACAGGCACAGAAATTAGATTTTCAAGTATTTCAAAAAGCTTTGTAATGCCTGAATTAATGGCTGAATTAAACTCCTTTATACCACAGCGCTGTTGAATTCTCAATTCTGATTGGTCAGAATGTGTTGATAAATTTTCTATAACTGCACAGCTCTGACAGCAGTGCCGACTGCAAGGCAAATCACAGGTGTATATTAATGCGCTCGTTCTCGTTTGTAACAACTAATTCACGGGGACTTGAATCACATAATTTAGGCCTGGGTTGTTAATTAACAAAGAAAAAGGTATAATCATTGCTGTGGTGAAGCTTCCTGTAAGGAGAACGTTTATTTAACATTTATGGAAGGAGACTCTGGTGTCAGCGCCTTGTAACAGTCAGAGGTGAAGCTGTTCCTTTAAGTTTTCCGCTGTGTGAAAAACGAGAGAGGCTGGTGAGGGAACGACTGTTTGTGAGAACAGGAACTAACTTGTTTCGCGGACGTTCCACAACATCAAATGTAACTATAAATGGATAAAAAAGTACAATGTGTCGTTCTTTAATAGATAAAAAATGTGTAATTGTTGGCAAATAGCTGTGGTATAAATGGAACAAAACACTTTGAGACGTGCTCCGCTCTGCCTCGGGGCCGCGTCACACCCTGTCATTGATTATTTCCCAATAACTGCACGCCCCATCATGTTTTATTCCTTACTTGTATCAGAGGCTGTATAAATCGCACAGCCTTTCCCTACTAAACACAGTTTGGGGTGAAGGATATTGTGAGGCATACATGCATGTGCTATTTTATTTTGTAGGCCTATGTAATAGGACAGTGTGTCTCTAGGTAATGAGACAGTGGTTGACTGTTGCTTCAGTTTTAGCAATGCGTGGTTACAGGAATTCATGTTCATAGTTAATTGCCAGCATGTTAGTACTGCACCACCATTATCCATCTATGCCACACATCATCCTCACTTCATAACAATCACACTTTACAGAACCACACCTCACATCACTTATGCTTTAAAGGTATAGTCAGTGACTTTGGTGAAAATTAGCTGAAGCTAAATGTCTTGAAACTCAAAATCCAAATAAATGGAAGCATTATGTGAACTTATGTTCTTCGAATATTTGGTAATGGTTTTTAAGAACCGGACTGTAATCTTCGTGTAGTTTTAATAGGAACACTGATGCTCTTGACAAAATTATTGTCTGGATCAAGCTGGAGTTTCTTTTGTTTGAAGGAACTGCTGATTGAAACTTTGTGAGTGAAATCGCGTCAGCATGTCTATATGTGGAGTATTAAGTGAACCATGCCACAGAAAAAGTAATATTCTGTTGTAAGGGAAAAGTCAGATGATCAAGAAGCTGAGTGTAGACATGTGGCTTGTGGCTTTTTGCATACATACACAGCACACCACATTTTGCTGTACATATTTTTCGTAGGCTTGTGTGTTCTTGCATGTGCTATTTTTGTCAGTTGATAAAGTTAAAGTGTCAGTTTGAGTTTGCTTTCTGTTTCATCTACTTACTGACAGAATAGCACCATATGCCATTGACAATAATACTATATCTATCTATGCCACAAATACAGACACACATTCTAGCAAACACTAGACAACCTTTTCAGCAATTATCATGGCTGCCGTGTGGCTCACCAGTGTTTCTCCAGTGCCGTCATCCACCATGTTGTATTGGGCTGCCATTTGGTGAGACTCATGAAGCTTGGAGGCGTCAAACTGCACCTGTTTGATCCTAGCGATCTGCTCTGTGACGTAGACCCGGCCCAGTCCCTCGCTCTGGTCCTTCTCTTTCCAGTCCTGAAAGAACTGCTTGAAGATAGGGGTCTCTCCTCCTTCTGGAAGGACCTGGATCTGTGTATGAGGTTGGAGGGCTTTGATTATTTTTTGATGATACCTTTTTTCAAAAACGTATAATAAATACATATTAATTATGACTCTGAGGCTGGCTTGTGATTTTTATGGCATAATATATAATTGTTAATTAATAAAATAATGCAAAAGGATTGTGTGGCAGCCTGGGAAAATCCTTCACATGGTGAAATGTTGGCTTTTTCATCTACATACCAGACAGGTGAACTAAAAACTCATGAAATGATGAAAACTAAAGTTTCTTCATATACACTATCTAGTACCTAATAAAGTGGCAATTTAGTGTAGATTAAAAAGAAAATATTTCACTTTGTAAAGGGTTTTCCTAGGCTGCTACACAATTTATCAGCATAGGATTGTGAACCTGTGTGTTTGCAGGATAGCCCATCTGTTTGATGAAGCCCTCAGCTGTCTTCATGGCCTCCTTTCTCTCATTGGGATTTGCATTGCGGCCTGAATCAGTCAGGAGGTGGGTTGTGTATAATACAATGGGAGATAACAGATCAATGAGCAAGAGATAGAAACACTGACACCTCAAACTTAGGCAGGGATTTTATCAGCCAAACAACTGCCCCAATTTTGGTCATTACGAGTCTACATAGAGTCTTAATGCCATTCTCCATGAAGATGCCATGAAGATTATTGGGTTCAGTTGTACGCACCTTTCCACACAAAGATCATCTTGCTTTTGCCATGATCCAAAATGAAGCACTCATCAGTCAACAGGTGACGCTGAGAAAAGGGATTCTCCGCTGATACAAGAGTCACCTGCATTTTTCCAGTGGCGTCAGATACCTAATAAACAACGCAAATAGGCGTGGTGTGAATTTAATGTTATAGTTGCATCTGTGAATTTATATGTGTATGTTTTGTTGTGTTGGAATGCAGATGGTAAACTATCCCACCATGTAAAGTGTCGCCATTTTCCTGTTAGATATATCCGCCGCAATATCATCATTATCATCGCCATCTGCTAGGTCTGGCTTCTCGCCAAGAACCTGTGACATGCAAAAAAGTTAAGAGCAAAAAATTTGAAAAGTTGGAAAAAAATTATCACACACCAAGCCAAATCGGAAACCCTCTAACAACTGTCACAGCAAGATGTGTACATGTGTACAGAGGCTTAACCATCTCAAGTAAAAAAAATAAAAATAAAAGTATACTGCATGCATAAATCAAAAAGTGCACTCTTCCTGTTGTTTTGCAGAAGAGCACATTTTCTGTTCTTTAATATTGAGCCGCATGCCGTTTGATGGCAGATGTAGTTTCTAATGTTCCCGTAGCTTTTGGCTGGATGGCTTGAATATTACCCTGGTCAGCTCTTTGGGTTCACTTCCCTCTTCTACAACCACCAGCTGAGCTCTGCCATTGCGCTCATTATCACGGATACCTGCAGCCACTTGGGCTGCCTTCAGCCGCTCAAACTTGTTGCACATAGAGCCACACCATTGGTAGATAACCTGGAGAGAGTGAGCATGAGAGACCACTTTAATTAACATTGCAATTTTCTCTGTTTGTCTTCATGTTTGACTTTCTGAATACTAAATTTTTCAAATACAAGTGTTTGTTTTTTTCTACTTCACAATATGTACACACCTGCAATGCAGTTATTGCCTTGGGAACAGGGTTATCTAATGTCAGAGGCAGAACACTTTAGTATTTTTAAAAAGGCAGCTGGACGTTTTAGACGCTTATGTCTCATTAGAGCCAGCATAATGATTAATCGTAAAGCACCGCATTACTTATTCAGCAATTAGTGTATTATGCATCACAATATTTTCATATGATATCTTTCAAAGTTCATCTCATCCTATCTGATTAGAAGCTACAGTGTACACTACATAAGTGTACATAATAAACTGGCAACTCAGTGTAAGGTCTCAGGAAATATACTGAGAATAGTTATATACAAAAAATTGTAAAAAAGTAAAACACCAGGGCTAATTTTTCTTTGCATTTGGTTTGATCTGCTTTTATACACCATCATATACTGTATTTGTCATTGTATGTCAATATATGTACGTTTTCCCAATGTACACCAGTTAAGGTGAACCCTTCCCATATGTTATTATATGTATTATAATGTATCTAATAGTCCATGTGTCTTATGCCATTTTTTGTACAACTTCTGTCATTACAAAGCTTTAGTTTTACTTTCAATGTCAAATAAATGCTGTGCAATGTATCTCGTGCAATGCTATAAGCCTCTATCTAGGCTATGATTAAATTAAAATCATGCATAGTAACATGCCTTGCAGTATACAGCCTACCTATGATACGTTTTATATATTATACATTATATTATCAATATATTTCCCCATATAAACCATAATATATGTGAAATCTATAAAACCCATATAAAAAATAGGGAATAATCTGTAAATTGTAAAATGTATTTAGAATATATTGTCAATATATTATTCAATATATTTTAACATTAAATGTTTTATTTTATTTTATATTTGCTATCTTTAAAGTTATTGGTGTTGCTTTTCTGTTTCCATTACAACCACAACTAATCAAATGGTACCATGGTCAATATATATGGACAGTTACAGTATATATTGTCATAGTTGTTTTGCATAAAAGAAGCTAGTATAAGCAATAATAGGCATCATGTGGCCTTGCTAATCCTGTCTTGCTAATCCTGTCTTGCTCTTGGTGTTTTCTCTAACAGCATGTAGTTTAATTATATTGACATTAACTGTGGCTTCAGACTAATCCAAACATCGTTCCCTCCCACTGTACATACACAGCAAATATTGTGTTTGTATATTCTGTGCAGGAGATCCTGTTTCATACTCGGGCTATCAAAGTATGAACTCATTGGGAAGTACATACATGTACTAAGCACATACTATGATAAATTTAAATACACATGTGAAATTCTCACCCCCAACTTCCAAACTCTGATTTTAAACTTCAGCAACATGACCTTAGTGGACAAATTACAGATCCTTCTTGGGGAAGGGCGCACATCAACACCCGTTGCAAAATACGTGACATCCCCACTCCTACCAAAACCACCCAACTTCCCCATCCTACCCCCCCAATCCCTTCTGTTATTATTCCTGCCATTATTGTTGGTATGCTTGTTGTTTTTACTGTTATTGTTACTATTCTTATTATTGTTGTCATTATGAGCACTGCTATTAATATTATAATTTATACCTTTGCTGTTATTATTATTTATTTGTAATATTTGTTATTATTCATATTTTCTGTGGTTTTTGTTGTTCTCATTGTTTTACCGATGTTTTGGAAATATTGCACTGCATACAGTCATGGCAATAAAACTACTTTGAACTGAATTGAATGGAATCTAATAGATTTTTTTAATTTGCCTTCTCTGGAAGTGAGTGATGGGATTAACATATTTTGTAAGCAAAAGGGGAACCCAGAAATCATATTAAGTTGCAATTAAGCTAGTAACTCACAAGCAATACATCCCATACACATCTCTGAAAGGGATCATTTCAAGTTAAGAAGTGTATAACACCGGTGTGTTTTTTGTGGGGCCTTACCGCACCCAGGTCCAATATGAAGCAGTCACCCCTGTTGAAGCTGGCCCAGTCCAGAGGCACTTCCGTGGCCCTGACCACACGTCGGCCCTTGATGTGGAAGAGCCGTTTGGCACTGAGGTCGTTAGTGATCACGTGCTGGAACCCTGACGCCACACCTCCTGTCTGCAGACATAAAAAAACAAACTGTATTTTTCCCTTCCTACTCCCCTCTCTTTCACCGAGCCACTTTTTAGCTCTGTGACTCAGTTCTGTCTGTGAAAGCACAAATGCTTGAATTATAAGCAGCATCCCTTTGGATCCACACCTTGAGTTGTGTTGTGTGAATGGAACTTTTTGTAAGGGAAGGCGCCTTGTTTGCTGGTCTTGGACAAGCATTCTTAATTCACTCCTAAACAAGGCCAAAAGGCCAGGAACAAGCAAGCGCCTCATGGCAAATATGAACATATGAAAGTTAAAGAACTATGTGGGAACACATACTTTGTATGTTATCCCGCCTTTGAAATAGCTGGTAAAAGCAGTGGATTCACAGCCCTGGAGTTCACGGTACTGAACTGGTTTGCCCCCTAGATAATCATCTAGCTGTACTGTAAAGATGGCTGCAGCCGTACTCTCATCCTGAGTACACTCCTTACCTGGACAGGGAGACAGCAAGACACACACACACACACACACACACACACACAGAGCGACATAAAGACATTATAAAATAAAGCAACATTCATTATTATGTGAATTCCATGATATTTCCATTTTAATTTACTCTTGCGTATTACATGAATAAGCATAAGTGGCTTTAGTGTTTATTTTTTATAAGACTATGAACACTATGTCTGTTTTCACAGCCCTGCAAAGCTGCCACCACCCACTGTGTTAACGCTCACATATTGTAGGCACACTGCACCACTTTTTACTCTTTGTAGTCAGCTTTGATGCTAAACTACTTGGTGCTTAGAAGTACTGTGAAAAATTTGTGTTTTTTATGTTTTCTCCATAAAAGGCCTTGAATGTGTTCCTCTCCATTATACGGCTAGCTGCATTAGGGGGAATACTTTCCTTGGATGAGAATGTGATGGGCAGAAAATCCATTAAGAGTCCATTTACATCCTCAGTGGTCAAGGATTCTTAATGGTGTGGGTTAAGAGAAAGACAGAGTGTAGAGCAGGGACAAGGCCTCATATGTCAATTATATAGACCTTCTATTCAAAGTGGTAAAGTTAAGGAAATAATAACAGTGTAAAACCTGTGTAACGTAAGTCAGTTCTCCTTTTGTCAGTTTTCATTAGTGATAAAACTATGGCAAGCGCTGACTGGTTGGATTTATTTACATACATGCAATAATGTGTACAGACTTACTTCCTCACAAACCATGAAGCGACTCGACCTTAACAGTCAGCTGGGCATATATTAACCTTTAATTTGCAGTGCAGTGATTAGTATGGTTTAAAAAGTACATGTTCTAATACGACTTAAGTTAGGTTTGACCCCAACAATGATCAGTAACAGTAGCACAATTAGAGCGTTGCTGCTGATTTAAAGATTGCTCATTTGCATCACTTAGATCTATTGCTTTTAAAAGTGTCACAAAAAAAGGGCCATGCCTGTAAGCAGTCTAATTTCCATTAACTATGCTTTGATTACCAGTTCAAACACATGCATAAAAATAAAATATTTTCTGTAGCTTTCCTAGTCATGCATTTTAATTTTCCATAATTCCGTTCTCTCTTTTTTCCAAACATATGTTAATATAAGTTAATAGTCAGTGTTATAATGGCAAAATAAACCTTCCCCCCATCTGCTCTTTAGCTTCCTACTGTAAAATGTATGGCCTGTTTTTTGTTTGAGACATAAATCATGTAGTTTACCACCTTACCTCACCTCTACCGCCTTACCACCAGCATTACTTATCAGTGTTCCACATTAGAATATCATCAAGACAATCACTTTCCTGTAGACCATACTTGAATCTCATGTAACACATGAAAGCAAAAAATATTACAACCATAGGGAAATGTCACACACATTTTGACATGTCACGTTTAATTTGCATAGACCAAATTGACCATTATAAAAATCCTTACAGCATGAGCACATTGCTCATATTTCAAACTCCAATCAGATAATATTCTGAGTTAAGCTTACGGCAGCACATACGCTTCAGATGTTCTTTAACTCACCCAGCCAGTAGTGCAGATCATAGAAGCAGGCGTTCTTCTGTTTGACAGTTCGAAGGACTAGGTAGGCATCACCCACGTAGAAGCTCCCGTGCAGGCTTCCTGGCAGTGAAACCAGCTCCATGTTCTCGATCCTCCAGATCTGGAGGCCAGTGCTCTTGCCTGCCTTCTCAAACTCCTTGTGGTAGAGAGCCATGGCTGAGTGGAGTGTGTAGCCCAGGTGTGTGGAGCAGAGTGTGGGGTTTGAGACACAGCTTCTTGACAGGACTGAATCAATAGTAGCAGTGTATAACACTCTTGTAGAGAGCTTAGAGTGCAAATGGGTGTGTTCAGCAAAATGCCAACTCAAAGCAGTCACAGAGGGTGAGAGAGTGTCAGAGAGAAAAAGAGACAGAGAAAGCAAGAGAGTTACCACATTTGACACAACGTTTCCATGGAAGGGGAATTGAAATTAAAGGCAATATGATTTTATCTCTGTTCACTTCACTGCAAAGTAAAAAACAAACAAACATTAAACAGAACATTTTGAGAGTATCTCTCTTGTTAATCATACAGGGGAAAAAAAACATCTAATGACAAATTTGAACAGACAAGGGCAATGTGGTTGGATTTCGTTCCTGTTCATATGAATGAAGTCGTAAGAAAGGTTGCGAGCGCTAATCCACCATGTAACCCTAACCCTTCACCTTGGTAACTTTTCATATGAATGGACTCATGCAAATTGTTACGAATTTGCAAGCGTGAGAAAAACCTGAAATAGGTCAGTCAGTGTGCATAAATACACCTTTTACTTCAAGAGCCTCTAAGCCGTTTGTGCTCTTGAGGTGGGTCATCGGATGTAGTTTTATTCTTCTCAGCACACAGCAGAACAAACAGGAATTTTAAAAGGCCTGCAATTGCAAAATGTCAAAGGTCTGACATTTAACACAAATCAAATTTAACACAAGCTGTGAATTACATGAATCAGGAAAGTGTCAACTCTATATATAAATGAGAGCAAGACAGAGAGAGAGAGAGAGGAAAGTGTCAACTCTCTATATAAATGAGAGCAAGACAGAGAGAGAGAGAGGGGGGGGGGGGGGCGTGGGTTTTTCCTGGTGTAGACATGGAAGCATGACAGTCAAAATGGTCCAGTCTCATATAGTCTACTCATTCATTCATGAAGTCTGGAAAGACAGCAGATTTAAAAGCAGGGCACGCCACTGTATGCCGGGACTGTTTCCCCAAACAGTCTTCAGGGCCTCCCGAACACCTCTACCCGACACATCTAAACTACCTAACCAAACAGTCAGGGGAGGCGGGTTTGGGAAACCGGTTTGCTGTTTGCTCTGAGCTCCTTACTCAGCAGAACTACAGAGCCCAATAATCTCTGTAATCCTGTGATAGCTGCTCAGGAGCCACTTTAGTCCTAGTGCCTGAGTAAGTCTGGCTCAGCCAATGCTCTGGTTCAGAGCCTGAGATTAATGTTGCGTTCCATTGTATGCCATGCTCAGAAAAGAGATGACCTCCAACTAGGGAACGTGCAAAGGAATGGTCACCTATGTTGAAATTCCCAGTTGGAAACTCCACCTAGACCCACCTTGTGCAAGTTCACTGACATAAACACACCTGATGTAACAGTTTAGTGTTGAGTTAGTTTTTTTTACATGTACTTGATTGATCTAGGTGTTCAGATAAAGGGTTTAAAGTAGATTAAAATGTTGTCAGATGTTGCTCACAGTGCTGTAGTAATTTCACAATTTGCAATACACACACCAGTTTCCTGAGGGCATCCATGTTTTCCCAAGTAGAAGCATTCGAACGCCTTTAGAGCGGGAGTCAGGAGTACTACTCAGGAATATCTGACTCCCGAGTACAATATCCTGGCAGGGTGCCTGAACAACAGTAGAAGTCACCATGTGATAGTACTGGCTAATGACCAGAAGCCAGTGGCAACTTCATCTTAACTGAGATGCATATGTATGTTTTTTTTTTATCATCGAGGGAAGCAAAGCTGAAGGTCTGATTCTCACTCAGAGCAGTGTACAAATCTTATCAGAGATGAATAGATTTATATAACCTTTCATCTCATTGTTGGAAGAACTTAGCTCCCCTTTTCTCTTTTAGGTCCCTAGACCTTTCACTGCCCTGTGCTAAATAATCTAGCCTCTCAATGCAGAACAGTCGCCACTAATAGATTTCAAGCCTTCTTCTGCTTCAATTTACTCCAAAGCTCCTTCCAACCATCAGATAAGTATCCCAGTAAAACTGTTAGGATCCCGTGTTGTACCTGTCGCGCTCGTCCTTCTCCCTTTCTCGGGCAGCTCCTGCAGTTTGACTGTCCCTGGAGAAACTGTATCCGGTGGCAAACTATTCCAGGAGACAGATGAACATTGTCCTTCGGGATGTAGATATAAATTACTAATGCTTAGAATTGCTACATGTAGGCATATAGCATCTGCAGTTCTTTCTCCAAACAGGAAAGTGTAGAGATTTTCCCAATAATTATTATTAATGTTATTGAACTGACAAAACGTCATAGCAGCTTCACCAAGACACTACACTTCACTTCTGTGATCTCTATTATCCAGCATGTAAACTATTTGGTTGTGGAAGGGTCACTGAATTTTTTTTTTTTAAAGGTTATAGTAACTTGGTACTTTTGAGACAAATCAATTAAACAAGAAATGTTTTTGTAGTTCTTTGGCTTAAACTAGTTACTAGCAGATCACAGTTACTTAAGAATTGCTCAGGGTATGGCAGCACTAGCTGCTCAGTCGTGACAATCATTGCGTTTACTATGACTGGTCATGTAGGGTCCATTCCAGACAGCAAGATTTGCGAGTTAGCCACATAACTCATATAACGTAACCCGACATTCACAGAGAGAATCCGATCATACGTTTAATCAGTTTTGAAAAAGTCATGCCTTTTTTATTAAATGTCTTACCGACAGTCTTTTATCACGCTTTTTATCGAGAGGTATTAGACACATCCCAGATAGCATGCACACTTGGGCCACGTGTGGATGTTATCTGGCACATTTGGCTGAGATATGGCAGGGCTGAATGAACTTGGTCCAAATCTGGACCATATGTGTTTTGACATACCTACAAAAATGGCAGGAATTTTCTTTTGGCTCACCACTGGCAGTGTAGTATATGGCCCAGATAATGTGGACCACACATGCGGCGTAGATATGGCATGCCATAAAAAGTGTTTACATGTGGGTGATGTTTGGTTGACTCTTGGAAAACC
>JAOUQW010000027.1:8282310-8292844 GCA_028565825.1 Olivaichthys viedmensis
AATACAAGATGGATTATACCATTTTTTATTCCTGTTTTTGTTGCTTGTTTCCAGGAGAATTCACTCACATATGTTACTGGATGAAACTCTTTACCTGTATGTTTTTAGATATGCTAATGGACCTGAAAAAATAATTAGTTGGCAATAAAAAAATTCCCACTGACAACAATTATAAACATCAATTTATAATTTTTATGTCATGGTGCGAGTTTCTATGTTTTAACACTGAATTTTTGTTTTAAACACCAATGTGTTATCAAGCTTTTTTTAAAGTAGGCTTATTAAAATAAGGCAACAGACAGTTCAGTGTCACTTTTGCTAAATAACCTATGGGCTTTACAAGAGACACATATGAATTCCTTATTCCTTTATTTATATTTTCTATAGGAATAATACAACATTAACATAGTGTTAGCCTACCTAAGACTTGAAAGTATTAAAAGTTAGAGTACTGAATTGTTTGCCTTATTGTAGTATTAAAAAATGAAATTGAACTTTCAACACATTGTGCAGGCTAAATATTGGTGAAATTAAACATAATGGACACAAATAATATGTAGAGCTGCTGAGTGTGGTTGTAAGCTATGCTGATCACTTGAAATGAAATTGAATGCTTAAGATGTGCTTTAAAAGCCTAAATTGTTGTTGGTGTCAGGAGGATGTGTTATAATGGTTAAAAGCAGGAGTTAAAGCAGGTGCATGTTTAAGAGTTCCAGTTGTCTGAGCTATGATGTGCATAAAGTGCACACTGGGTTGGGGGGTTACTTGTGTCCACATAACAGCTGCCTCAGATCCCTACTTCATGTTCTCTAGTGCAAGTTCAAGAGTAGACCTCAACAACAGCTGGGACTGAGGCAATGGCTATCTCCCAGGGTCATTTTGGGGCATACATGTGGATGGGAGTCAGGGGACGTCCCTCTGAAAAGGAAAGAAAATGAACGAAAGTGCCGTAGCGTTAAGGTTGACACTTGGAGAGGACCGAGGTTAGCTAGTGGCATGGGAAAGTCACCTCCCAAGTCAGAGTGAAAGGAAAGTGGGGTCCATGGTGGGGGTATATAAGGGTGGGGGTCTGCATAAGTAGGGGGCAGATGGCCCAATCTGAGAGAAGAGCTGATGGCTCCCGATGGTTGATTGCAGCTTTTTTTAGGGAGTTGCAAAAAGGGAGTTGTCACAGCGCTATTGTCATCAGGGTGGGCTTACTCAAAAGTGGCTGCTTTAACTTGACCTCATAACCTCATAACCCTCACTAGTCTCTGGGCCCGTTTCTGCTTTTGTACAAACCTTTTTGGCTCAGTGGCTACCCGGCATTTGCCCCTATTGTTATAGCCAGGCTTAGTTTGATGATACGGAGCTGAAGGGGATACTGAGAATATAACACCTCTGTCCAGCAGGGCAGATTTAAGTGTAGTTAGGAATGAAAGGTTTGCCTTTAGGGCTGGTGTAGATTTTTGTCATTGTTACTGATATTCCTCTTATTGTAACAAGCAAAATGGGATTGGTAGAGAAGATGAAAGAATAAAAAAATAAGATTTTCCAGTGATCAATTAATTTTTTTCTTCTGTGCTTTATATATAGGTGCACTGTGTTCCATCTTTCCACAGCAACTGAGCACTTATGTCATCAGATAATAATATTCATGATCGCTATACACTAGCCTTTGTATATAACTTGTTGTTATCTCTATATCACATCATAATCATAATAATAATTCAATCCTCAGCTTTACTTCAAGTTAAGAAACATACTACAGATGAGGTCTAACCAGCACTCTCCCTCTCTCCTGTTCAGGTGTATGTCATGGCTTAGAACTGGCCTTTTTGCTCCAGCCCAGCGATGTGATTGCTGTAAGAGAGAGACCTCTCATGCTGGACTGCCGGGTGGAGGGTGAGGAACCCATTTCAGTGACGTGGCTTAGGAATGGGCAACCGTTGCCTACAGGAGCTGGTACACGGGCCACGGTTCTGTCCAATGGCACCCTGCTGATCCGGAGCATCCAGAAGAAACGAGATGGAGACACTACTGATGCTGGAGAATACCACTGCGCTGCCCAGAACCGTTACGGCATGCTGGTCAGTCGTAAGGCCCGTGTCCAGCTTGCATGTAAGTGGGATGGAAAAGTATTAGCATGTGTAATATGGTTAATTCGATTATATGATTATGTACAAAATACAGAACAGCGAAACCTTGTTTAATGTATTATGTCCAGCGGCACCCTTTATTGTAAGAATGACACTTTAGAAAGCAGAGATTTTTATGGTTTCTTAAACCAGCTCTGTAGGTGCTTTTGCACCAAAACTTTAAGCAGTTTTCTACCAAAGGAACCAGGAACCAGAACTGATTTTAGTTCATGGGCTGCAATTCCAGGAACCGTTTAATTTCTGCTCCAGAGTAGGTACTTAGGAGGAGCTTGCCATAGTGAACATCGCTGACAGGTCAAACGCAAGCTTCACAGAATGACTAGCCTTCTTAACGGGCATTTTTAAAAATCTGCATTTATCTAACAAGAGATTAGTAAAGCTTGTTTTACAGTGTAAAAAAAGCAACATTAATGTTAACATCATATTCATGAAACAAGACAAAAGCAATAAAGTACAACAACCTCAATTTTAACTTCCTCCATGTTTGCTGTGTTGCTGTGCTTTTGCTACGTGCTGAAATAAGAGAGCCATTGTGCAATTTCCATCACTTCTGTTATATCCAAGATCCCTCAGTGCAGTGGAAACATAAACCAGGAACTTGTTCAGGAACTATGCAGTTCTTGTTCAGGATAGTTCTGGAACTTCTTAGTTCCTTAAAAGGTTTGGGAACCTCAGTGGAAATGCATCTAATAGGGCAGATCCCAATTGATTTCATAATATAACATCTTGCATTGACATAACCAATTATGTAATTGGCTATCAGACATGCTAATAGCATCTCTGTATGCTTAGACATGGTTACATGTAGACTTAACCAAACATGCACCAGTGTCCACCTACTGTGCTTTACCTAGCTTTACTGTCCTGTTGTCCTTTTACTTCTGATCCTCTTTTTTTGTCCAATAAAATCAGGGGGTTTTGGGTAATCCTTAGGTGCCTTTCCCTGAGGGAGAATCTCCCACTACTCAAATCCCTTAATTGATTATGCGAATAGGCAGGTTATTTGGCCTGTACTCTGTACTCTTATCACCCCATGCTGTTGGTAAAATACTCGCTACATGCAAAATAATAAGTTCAGCTAATTATATGATGAACAAATGAGTAACGAAAAACTTTACTCATCTGTAACTTCCTTATTAGTAAAAATATGAAAGGTCACACCATTTCTTTGCTCACCTGTCTATCTGTCCCCCACAGCTCTTCCTAAGTTTCACACTCACCCAGACTCCATGATGGTTGATGAAGGAGGAGTGGCGCGTTTCCAGTGCCAGGTGAACAGTATTCCGGAGGCCAGCATCACCTGGGAGAAAGACCGTATGGTCATCAGCACATCAAATGAAAGGTAATATGGAGACTCATAGCTATTTTTGCTCAGTGACCCACTCTCTTATTTCATACTGACAAAAAGTCATTTATTCCCCCCTTTCTCTCTGTCTCTATCTAGGTACACGCTTCTCCCCATGGGTATCCTGCAGATCACAGGGGTGAGGAAGTCAGACGCTGGAGTTTATCGCTGTGTAGCCACCAACATTGCTAACACCCGCTACAGCCATGAAGCCCTGCTCAATGTCACTGGTCAGTGATCATTTCTTCTTGAAAAAGAGATAGCAATCATGGCGGTCAAATAAAACATAAAATATGTAGCCAATGACTTTTGACATCATGACATTTCAGCTAATCACTTGGTTTGCTAATAGAAATCCATCTTGACATAACGGTTGATGATTGATATGTTGCTTGTTTATTATTTTATGAAGCTCATGATAAATAAATCATACAGTAGACATAGTAATTATTTGAAATGTCACGTTTTCGGATGTGATATTTGATTTTGTTTGTTTTAAGCTCTCTGTTATTTGCCATCTTTTTTCCCCCTTTATTTTCTGTTAGGTGGAGCTCCACGCATCTACAAGGAACCAGTCATCCTCTCTGGCCCACAGAACCTCACTATCACAATCCATCAGACCGCCATCTTGGAATGTATTGCTACTGGAAACCCCAGACCCATCGTGTCTTGGAGTAGACTGGGTTAGAATCTTCAGATTTTTAATTTAACAAGCATGGTTCAACCAATCTTAATATACTACTGCTGTTATAAAGCTGTATATTACCTCAAACATTGCTCTGTAGTAACTCTGTAGAATTTCTCTTAATATACAGGTACATACAACAGCTCTCATTCAGTTGTCTTTCTCTGTGTGTGAATCTTTAGATGGAAGATCCATCGGTGTGGAAGGAATTCAGGTCCTGGGCACGGGGAACCTGATGATCGCTGACGTGTCCCTGCAGCACTCCGGAGTGTATGTGTGCGCTGCAAATCGCCCTGGTACCAGGATGAGACGTACGGCTCTTGGCAGGCTGGTAGTTCAGGGTAAGCCTTCTCAAAACACCCTATCAAAAAATGCTATTCTGACAGATATAAAGGCATCAGCTACCCCATCATATAATCCTTTACATGTTCACTCGAATATATCTTAACTCACTCCATGTCAAAAAGCAATTTATTCGTCCGTTTTCACTGCACTCACACATTTAAACTCTCTCCTGATCAATGATATCCATAGCTACCCTCTGTTTATAATTTAGAAGGGCATAGCCAGGGTGATATTTCCTGTGACAGTAGTGAAATAGCAGTGAAGCATAACACAGGCAGATGCACATGACAACAAGAAGTGTGGGTTTATGTATATGTATAGTGAATGAGGATAGGGGCACTTTGGGTACCATAATGACTAGGCATGGATTTAGACATGTTTTCTGAAATCTGATTGGCCAGGAGCAGGTGAGAAGTCAATATTCAGTCTTTACCACTTATCCTTGCCCCTGACCACAAGGGTAGGGGGTCTTCCTTCATTACAGACCCTTGACTAGTTTTTTTGGTAATTAAGCACTTATACTACTGTCCAGCTGGACTTTAGGATATAGGGGTACAGAGTGGGTGATGGAGTCTGCCATTAGTAGCCTCGCCCTACGCGCCTCAGGGTGACACAGCTCATCCATCACCCTGCCACTGTCTATATGCTCAGCCAGCTCGTATTTCTCTGTGGCATTATCCTCTCTAATTGGATGTCCTCAGGGTAGCTGGACACTATGTCAGTGAGAACCACAACATGGCCATTAATGATCCTAGAACATAGAGTGTTATATTTAATTTTGTTCCAGTGAGGTATAATTAAAAAGCACTACATTCTCTTTTTGCAAATCAGATCCTTACTGCTTTAAGTTACAATCTTATAACATTAAATTTCCAGTCCTGGAGCCTGGAGTAATCATTTGCATTACAATAGGTAGCACAGTACCAACAGCACACTAGATGAAATAGCTAATGGTCAGTGAGATTAAAATATTGATTAAAGATCTGGTTAATGCTAGTACACAGCGACAAAAGACTGGCACTATAATCCAAACTATCCTTGCTGCAGCTTACAACGATGATGAACAAGAGTCATTTGTATCTCTGATTATGGTTTAGTGGAAACAGACTCACTACACTTAAAATAGGAATGTATCAGATTATACACAATATAATTATTCTAAAGCTAATACCTTGTTGTTTGTGTTCAATCCTTGCACCCAGCTGTGTTTTTTCCAATCTATATCCCAAGTGTCCATCCTTAACCTGATCAATCAATAGTTCCCCCCTATCTGCCCTATACAAAGGGTTTGGCAGTGTAGCCACGGGGATTAATCTTTAATATATTCATTAATTTATTGATGTACTTTTTGGTAAGAGCAGAACAAAGAGCTTATGGCTTTCAACCAAAAATGGGAAATATACAATTCCAAACCTTCAAAGACACAATGCTGAAATTTACAGTTTTAAACCATTCCAAACAGAATGTCCAGTATATCATGGAAATTGTCTAAATAATCAGACCTTGCCACTTACAAAGGTATTCAGTATTTATTTCATTACCTGGACTCCAAAATGTATTTCAGGCAGTAATTTAATCATTTCAATAGTTTGTTCATTTTAAATGTGCATTAAGCCCACATACAATAGACTTTTCAAAATCTTTATACCCTAGATTATATTACATTTTATTTTTGAAGCCAAGTTCATACCTCCTGCTCAGGTTAATGTCTACCATCATCTCCTGCATAGATGTGTGAGAACGTTAAAGATATCTATTCTTTCACACAGCTTTGTCTTTCACACTCACACACCTCCCTGTGTATTTGATCCATTTTGGTCTGGACGTTTTGGTCCGAACATGTGCTGACCAGGGACATATAATGAAGAATAGACAGAAGGGTCAGTCACAACAGAAACGTGTGTTTGTGTGTGTTTAGTGTGAAGAGCCATCACCTCTAACCTCTGACCTGTCAGTTTTCACCTTTGGCACTGACCCAGTGGCGGTTATAGAGAGGCGAAGGGGAGGGCTGGAGTCTGGCCTGACAGACAGCTGATGAGGGGTGGAGTCTGGCAGAATTTATGACTCCCAAATGAGAAAGGATGATCGTTGCCCTATGCTCCTGCCCCCACTTTTACCACCACGGCAGAGGGGTCAGCCGTTCTCGTCACAGCTGGAAGTTCAAGGTGGCTGGGGACATGTGGCTTTGTGTGATGGACCCTTTCATATTCAGCCCCTTTATCTCTTTATATATGGGGTGAAAATTTTCATGTGAAAAATGATAGCAAAATCATTAACTGGCTTTAAAATGCAGATTCCACAGCTGCCAGATCACCAAGAGGTTTTCTCAGAAAATGTGGGAAAATGTCTCTGACTGATATTACCATTCATAGCACTGTGTCCTGAATGTCAGTGTCTGAGATAAGCCATTAAATGTTGCTTAGAACAAGTGTCCCATGCAAAAGAGATGCAAAGCTAAAAGCATAATTTCTTACATTTACTTCCCTTTTAGTCATACCTTTTACTACAGACTACCTACAGACCAGATCAAAACTTTATTATCTATTATCACAGTGTTCTTGTTTTATAAGAGTTTTTGAGCAAAATAATACTTATTTATGCCATAAGACTAAAAACGAATATAAAAATACATGCTTAATGTCCTGCTCAAACTAAAGGTCACCACTGAGACCCTGTTTCAGGAAATCTGATCAATAATGTTCTAAAATTGGTTGATAGTTAAGCTGTCAGTTAGGTCTCAGCTGTAAAGATACAACTGATCAGCTCTAAGAGTGGGCAACAATCCCCCTAAGAGGTTTCCAACATCTCTTCCTTCATTTAATTTTGCACTTTGTCAATGTTTTCTTAGATTAAATTAGTGAACTCCATTTTGGATTGGCAGTATGTGCAGTACTTGTTTATTGCCAAATGATGACTGGAACGCAAGCCTTGGATGGATTAGACATTAGAAGCAATAAATGTAGAAAATAAACTATACAGAACCTTAAAAGAATACTTAAAAAGACTTCAAATAAGAAATGTCCTTCAGGGTGTTTGTGCATTCAGCTGATCTATATTTTTGTATACAAAACAGGGTCTCTACTGAAAGAACTGATGAATGGTCCTCTATTGAAATAGGCTTCTCTTTGACCCTTGACCTTTCACACCTCTATGGACTCCCACAGACCCTTTTCCCAGGCCTGGAGAGTAGAGGTCCTTCTCTGGGAGTGCTGGGGGTCTGGTGTCAATAGGTTAATGAAATGCAGGGGGTGTGGAGAGCTCTTTTTATATGCACGGCTATTGTGAGGTCGTTGAAGGGGTGTCATGCGGAACGGTGAACCCACATCTGTCCCACTGTGCAGGCGCACGATCCGCAGACGTCACTCCGGGAGAGAGCGCAGGTTTAGGAGATCTAAAGACTTTAAGTTCAAGATCTAATATTTGAGCTTGATGTGAGGTGTGGACTATAAGATTTTGTCATGGATTCATGTTCTCTTTTTTTCAAATCAAATTGAGACATCTCTGGCTCTCTTGACACAAACTTATTTATAGGTTTTGAAATCTACTGAAATCTCAAAAAATAAACGTGTAATGTCAATATTGAATCCCTTGTCAAAGCGTCCATGGTGAAAGTACGATATGAGAGCACTACATAAACATCTACTCCCTCTTCAGTTAGCTACATTTATGTCTTAATAGTGTTTTCTTCTTTATTTAATTCAATTTAACGTTGTCATTATACGTGTTCACAAGTGGATAGTATAATGACATAGCATAGTATTACTTCTTTGGCTAGCTTAAGTGCAGATTAATATTCAACATACATATCCAGACAGTACACTTCAATATATGCAGACAATGCAGTTACAGTCTTTGCTTTTTTCTCTTTATTTTTTACACACCCTTTACAACTCTATAACACCATCATGTTCTCCACTTGTATATGGTGCCTTTCCTCTCATCCATGTTTTCTTTCCTCTTGTATTTATGCCAACTGCTTGCCTGCACAGCTCCTCCTGAGTTCCTCCAGTGGCCGCAGTCTGTGTCTAAACCAGCAGGGAGCAGTGCTGTTTTCACATGTGTGGCTCAAGGAGTTCCAGAACCTCATCTCATCTGGCTGAAGAATGGCAAGATCCTCACACCTGGAGACAATGTCAAACTCACCAACAACAACAGGTGCACATAGGCTTACTGTCAATGCCCAGTAACTTGTGTAAAATGCAGAGAGGGATTAGATCAAGTTTAGAATTATTTTGGAATTTAATGCCATTGCACTGCCAGAGTCTTTCTTTTCCTCATATAATTATTTTCCTTCCTTATGGCTAATATTTAATTGGAGCTACTGTCAGTATTTCCAATTATGAGCTTAAGGCAATTTCATTGTTTCACCACAAGATGTCAGTCTCTACTCACTTTATGTAGTTGACTCCCAAGTCCATATTAGGATGTGAGCTGCTAGTGCTTGGTTAAATAACATTTTTGTGTCGTATTGTATTTTCCCAAAACAACATCCAGATTTTAAGTTTATAAAATCTATTAAATATACTGTTCAATTTAAAATATATTTTAAGTTGATCAGTAACAACAATAACATTTTTAAGGATGACAATATTTTGTATTAAACATGTCTTTCTCGTAGTAATAAGTCAAGGACTTGTGGTATAAAAATTATGTTTAAATTTCAGTTGCCTTAATGACCTGGATGACTGAAAACCTTTATAGATATACTAAACTTGTGTATTATTTAAAAAAAAAAACATTTCCACACTTATACCCATTCCTACCGGCTGACCTCTGTGAAACAATGTTTTCCAGTACCCTTGCAGTAACTCGTATCACGTCTGAAGATGAGGCCATCTACCAGTGCATAGCTGAGAACAGCGCAGGCACCAACCAGGCGAGTGCTCGTCTGGCTGTGTCCCTGGCCACAGAGCTGCCTGACTCTCCTCAGGGTCTGAAGGCTACGGCTCTGTCCAAAACCACCCTGCAGCTGTTCTGGACTCAGCCTTCAATGGAAGTGACCGACAGCATCATCGGATATGTGTTGCACATCCGCAAAATTGGCGGTGAGTAACGTTACTATCACTGTCAGAGAGTTATTGCTTCATTTCAAATGTCTGCACAACAAAATCCAAAAAATCCAACTATACTAGACACACTAAACATAATGCATTTTGGCAAGTTTTGAGAGTCAAATCCAGAAACAATCATGGCAAATATGAAAATTTCACATTTTTTGTAAAAAAAATATTTTTATAGTGTACATGATTTTATCCATATTCTGTCAAAACACTAATTGTTCAGATATGTATTTGATGAATTATTGATTACAGAGCCAGAGAGTAAAGAGCTGCAGGAGGCTGTGAGCAAGACAACTTACCAGCATGACCTCACCAACCTGGAGCCAGCCACCACCTACTCCATCTACCTGAAGGCCTACTCGCCAGTGGGTGCGAGCCAGGAGTCCAGCATTGTAGTTGCTACAACACTAGGGGGTGGTATGTAGCTGAGCACTAAATATACCAAGAGGCATGAGACCCTGTCATTACCTTCCTGAGATTTCTGTTTTTTTTTACATTTATATTTACTTATTTTACTCATTTCTGATGTCATTATATGAGGTCATTCCATGAAGTAAGGCCACAATCTTAATTCAATACTTACTCGTTCATTCTCAACAGATTTATTATTAATTTATGAATTCATGAGTCTTATATACATTTACAGATGTTTAAACATCGGTCTCACCTTAGCCTCTGCATTGCCTGCCATCTTTATGTACATAGCCAAGGGTTCCTGAATAACCAAACTATGCTGGACTCAGGTGCTCCAGGACTGGAGTTGGGCACTTCTGAAATAAACGATATCCTGTACCTCTGCTACATTATTTCTCTCTGTCTTTTCTAGTTCCCACTGCACCTGCATTCTTCACTAAAGTGGTGAACCTCACATCAGTGCAAGTCCTGTGGGAACTAGAAAAGACAGAGAGAAATAATGTAGCAGAGGTACAGGATATCGTTTATTTCAGAAGTGCCTTGCAAA
>JAOUQW010000027.1:8293402-8308381 GCA_028565825.1 Olivaichthys viedmensis
GGGTTTCAGACTGTCCTACCGCAGGGTCCCCCACGGAGACTTCCAGGGCCCGGTTCAGATGTCCTGCCACACTAATGTCCACACTATTACATACCTTGGTAAGTGTGGAAGCATTATTTCCAAGTGAGATAAAGTGTTCTGTCCCTGTTCTCATCTAGTAAAAATGAATGTCTTGCACATTAACTGTAATTGTGTGTAATGAGACAATTGAAAATTGTTGGACCTGCAGGTTAGATACATTAGATTTTGAGCAGATACCATCTGCAGTCCACACAATTTATGTTGTTTGGGCTGTGGTGTGTGGGCTTTAGCAGATTTTAAATGAAACATTGACTATAAACCGCTGGCTTTAATGTACAATGCCTGGAACGTGTAAATATTGTAGCTTTTATACACATAGACCAAAAGTCAATCAAAAGTCATTGGACAATTGGCTGGTCATTGCAATATTACTTTATGCACAAGCAAGGTCTAGAATATTTTTGTTGCTGAGGATCGAACATGAGGATCAAATTTCAATGCTAGTAATACAGACCATCATGAGGTGTGCCAAATCAAGTAATTAAGTAGTTGGTTGCAAATCCTGTGCAGTCAATGGCTGCCTAAAGTCTGTGACCCATAAACATCACAAGATGCTGGGTATCTTTCCTGGTGATGATCTATCAGGGCTGTAACGCAGCCATTTTCAGTTCCTGATTATTTTTCCCTCAGATTTCTTCAATGAGTGAAACGCATGCATGTTTGGTACTGCTAAGTTCGCTAGTGCATTTTTGCTTCTTAAAAATTATGGGTCACAGACTTTAGGCATCCATTGACTGCACAGGATTTGCAACCAACAACTTCATTTAAGGTTATAGTGATTTTTGTATTATACCCTTATAGAAAAACTTACATTTGGCCAAAACAACAAATATTGTGACACTGACATATTACTTATGGACTCTGCAGCATACCACTGAGCAGGTCATATTTCAAGGATGTTTTAATAAGAAGACAAATCAAGAAATGACATAAATCAATACAAATCAAAGAAAATGGGTAATGGCATTAAAAGACAGATATAAAAGAAGGCAGTGATGCAACCTGAGTACACTACAGACAGGTCTAGGATATCAAATAAAGATAAAGATAAAGTAGAAAAACAGGGAGGCACCTGCAAAAATAGTTTTAGGGTGACTTGTGTTCAATAAATATCTCTCTGAGAGTTTTGGCATCTGTTGAGGACTGTGATAAATGTGTTTGTGCTGGCGTCTTAGATCCTGGCGCTGTGTATGAAGTCAAACTGGTGGCCTACAATGGCAACGGAGAGAGTGACTGCTCCAAGCGACTGGTGTCACTGGCGGAGGATGGAACCACTGCTAAAGCCAGTGCTGGTAAGCCAACAGAGAAGGTTTAATGAATGCATGTTTTGACTACTTACAAAATGACTTATTGTTATATGAATTTTTGGATATCTGGTTGGGGATAGTGTGTTAATGCAAATTGATGTGGTGTTTCTTTTGCCCAGGAGAGGAGAGGAGGTGTAACTGTAGGGAAACTGAGGGCTCGCTAGCAGGAATGGTGGTTGGAATCCACATTGGCATGGCCTGCATCATCTTCTGTGTGCTGTTTCTCATGTTTGGATACCGCCGCAGGTAAGGTGGCTTCGGAAGAACATCATATATTTTTTTGGATATTTTAGTTCACGAATGGGAAATTTGAAATGTACGTCTTGTTGGTGTCTTTAGTTTCCTCTGCAGAAAGGGGACTCAGGATAGATGGTCTGTGCCTAGAGGTGAGGATGGAAGACACCCTGCTCACAGCAATGGCATTTCTAAACATGGGGTACCACATCGAACTCAAGCCATCGAACTAGTGCCTCAGGTAGGACTGAAACATAAAAGGATCACTAAGATCTGCCCCACTGTGCTTCTGAGCTGTTTATTCCTCATCAGAGAAAATGCATTCAAGTTATTACCTTCATAAATCTATGTCTTTTTCTACACCATAAATTAAGGACACAGTCATCATGTTAAAGTGAGATCAAGTGTTGTCCCTGTTCTTGTCTAGTAAGAATGAAGGTCTCAGATCTGTTGGTAGATATATTAGATTTTTAGTTGAGACTATCTGCAGAATGATTTAGTTATCTAAAGGCTCTCAGCATTTTCTATCAGTAAGTAGAGTTCAACAAGGTTTTGTCAAATCCTGTGACACAGTGATATATTGCAGCTTAAGAGAATTACAGAGAAACAAGGTCACAGGTAGCAAGAGTAAGGGACTGCTGATCAGGCAATTGGGTGACTGATTGCTACAAGTGACTTCCACTGACTTTGCTTCTGTTCTTTTCCCCAGGGTCAAAACCTGGCTTTCCCAACACAGTGCCAGGTTCTCATAGAGCAGCACTCGTCCGGTCTGCCTGGCACAGATGCAGGCACTGGCTAGCACTGGCTCTAAGCCCACTTCACCAGCACTCAGCCTCCCTGTGGTTTCTCCATCCGGGCTACCTAACAAAGTCCTCTTTGAATACCCTCAATTTACATGTCTCGTTTGTCTAAAAAAAACTGCTGCTATGATGAGTAAGGGCTTAACTGGCCCTGCCATGGGCCTCAGAGTAATTTACTAACACTAGTACTGGACAATTAGTCTGAACTAATACAAAGCTCAGCTAATTCGCCTTATTTTGGACCAAAGCTTTAATACTTGTAAAACCTGTGTGTTTACTCACACCCAACACAGGAACACCAAATGATAGCCTTAGGAGTGTACACCACATTACAAAGTGACAGAGTCAGTGTTAGAGAGCTTTATTTCAGTACTGTGTGCCAAAGTAAGTGTGAAAAAAATCGAAACCAAAACCGAACTATGTTTTAGTATCAGAGGACTTTCTGCTTAAACCAAAATTAATTCTAGCAATGGTGTCCTCTGGTAATAAGACATTCTAATCTTGCACTATACACACTGGGC
The DNA here is from genome assembly GCA_028565825.1 of Olivaichthys viedmensis. Classification (NCBI taxonomy): domain Eukaryota; kingdom Metazoa; phylum Chordata; class Actinopteri; order Siluriformes; family Diplomystidae; genus Olivaichthys; species Olivaichthys viedmensis. Next base: position 8,296,346 of record JAOUQW010000027.1, read on the forward strand.
CCTCATTAATATTTATGTGCTAGGGCCATTTGGAGTCTCTGTGTTCAAGTCCAGACAGATCTGCTAGAATTAATGAACTACAAACTGTGTCAAACAGACTAGCCACATTATGACAAGCTATATTTTTTATAGTTTGAAAGGGTAAAGAGAAGGTTTGTTCCTCTCTTTAACCCTAATTCAATAATACCAAGTGAAATTTGTTGCCTTGTGAGTCTGAATGAATAGATTGTTCTACACCATACCTCTCCTCGAGGCAGACTGAGTTGGAGGAACCATAAAGGCGATCTCTTTGTTGAACATTTTCCCTTTCCCATCTCTAGTAGTAACCCACCAAAAGCTGTATACCTCCAAAGATAGCTACCTCAGAATGTTTGAGCCATTGTTGCTCTTGTTAACCTGCTGCTGTTTGAGCAAGCCTACCTCAGCCAAAAAAAGATTCTGGGTTGCATTTATCAAATTACTCAGTGCAAGAATGCTGACCCAGGATCAGGTTTACCATTTACATAATTCATGATTTGATAATGTGAATTTGGGAAACTACTATCCAATCAGCACTCTCACTCTGAGCAGTTTGATCTATGTGCTGCTCTATCTAATTTTATCTGCATGCCAATGCCAGTGCCCTTGCCAGTGCCTGTGCCAGTCCTCTCCAGTGCCCACCTGGTTACTGCCATGAAGAGTGTGACCCTGGTTTGACTCATCACTGCTGCTGCCTTTGACCCAAATTAAGCCTTAGTGGACCAAAGCTACTGATTGCCTCCAACTGATTCACTGCATTTCAAATGAGCACAAATTCTTTCAGTGGTGGAATAGCAGAACAAATGCTTTCATACATTTTTTTTCTTTTGCATAAGCCTTCAACCGGAACGGTTTGAAAGCTTATATAAAGTCGCATTGCACTAACAGTGACTTAGAGCCTGCCAAATTCAAAACTTGATGAAGGACTCCTGTCTGGTTGTACTGACCTCCAAAGAAAAAGACAAAAAGAGATAAAGTAGACGCAGACAGGAGTCTCATTTCAAAGTGCTTCAACTCAACAGAACAGACTTCAGCTGACGAGTGCTTCATGGAAAGTGAGGACCTTATTCATTATCTTCTGCCTTGTGTGAAATTAAATGTTTTGGTCTTTCTGTGGAGTACCACTACCAAAACTTATGAAACCAAAAGCTTAAGAGACTGCATGCATCTCAACTCCATCCTTCTGAAGCATGCTACCTGGAGGCTACAGGATGTGCACCAAAGCTGTCCCAGTACTTAAAACATTGTTATTTAAACCAAGCCAGAAGGTCAGCTTTTTAGATGCCAAATCAGTAGCCATGGGGACTTGGAGGTGCTGTGAGGTAACGGTTGACAAGGTTTTGAGTTTACTGAGAGGCTGTAGGACCTTGACATGCTCTTATCTCAGGACAAATGGGCATGGCGCTAGATTACAAGCATATCCAAAAAAGCTTTTGATACGAAAACCATACTTTATGATACCCAAAGATGTAAAAATGAAAATGGTTTCTTTTTTGTTTTCCTCATCCAACCATGTTTAAGAGATAAACATACACCATTGTGTTTAAGTTCCTGTTATGAAAGGAAGTCATCATGAAAGTGCTTTAAATGAAGCAAGCCAAAAGCTTCATGCCATTTTATTTTGCCTTTATGAGGATGCCTGAATAAGCCTTGATTGACAGTCTGTCAATCGTCAGTGATATCCTTATTCAGACTTCCTTGATTGACATGGAGCCGTCACCGTTTTTTGAATATACTGTTTTTTAACATTTTAAAGAATAACCAAAATGAAAATGGGATATATTTTCAAGGAGATTTTCTATGTTGATATCAGAGCAGTTGTGTCTTCTTATTATGATAGAGTTGAAATTGCCAAATAAGTAGACTAATAATAATGTAACCAAATAACTTTTTTAACATTCATAGTCTGTATCTGTTGTAACACTCCCTTAACCAAAGCACAGAAACATGCATGTATGTACATTATGCATGTATGTAGTATGTATTTATAAGTGTGAGATCTGTGATTGGATAACGGTTGGCTAAACCTTGGGCCAGTAGTGGTAATATTTCATAAAGTTACCTTATACCTTACAAAACAGATTCAAGAGGAAATACTTTTTTACAGTAATGTGTAAATGGAACCAAAGAACTTGACTGTTTTATGGTGAACTACATTCTGAACTACCAGGAAAGTGACTGAAATCTTTTGCAAAGCTTTACAAGTTGGCTAAAGCCTGCACAGTTTAATTCATTAAGATCAAGAAATATTTTCATCTGACTAAGTCTTTCACTGGTTGAAAGGAGAACACCTGCTTTCCTGAAGATGCCCTACTATGCTAAAGGTTTGCCTGTACAACCCTGATGAGTGTTAAGGTTTATTCATGCTCCCTGCAGCTTGAACAGTCTCCCACAGACTTTACCCCCGTCCATGTTTCTGGAGAAGCAAATGTGATACCAAAATAGATGTGACAAGGGAGATTGTTGGAATTTTGTTTGTATTTCTCCAGTGGTAGACTGATAGATTTCTCTTTTTTGAAATACAGTGTTTGTTGGTTCTTTTTGTAGAACTTACTTTCTTTTTGACCCTTTTCCCAAAAAGCTTCACTTTCTGTAGCTCAAGGAAAAATGAGTCAGAAGCCATTTTTATTTTCATTTTTGAAGTGTTAATATTATAATTATTGTTATTATTGCTATTTTTATTTCTCCTTCCCTTTTGATTTTTTATTCTTTATAGCAGTGGAAGGGGCATGTGAAAATGTTTGTTAGTAACCTGAGAAAAACAGTGGGTCAAAGACAAAGCATAGAGTAGAAGATATTTCAAAAACACATGAACAGGATTATTTAAAAGGATTAATTTATGATTCATAATCTGTCTGAAACACTCTGAGAATATTCTTGTCATAACAAGCCCAAGTGGAAGGAAGCAACATAATAAGTAACACATTTTAGTTATATTATTCCATAACTATTTCACTTTTTGATCCACTGGTTATGAAAATGAAAAATAAAATTGTAGAAAGCTAGTGTTTAAGGGCTAGAACCAAATAATGGAGAGAAAAAAACCTGTAGTTTAATGTTTGCTTTCTTTTCCTTTATGTCATTTAAAACTAAACCCCCAAAGCTTTAAACATATTGAGACTGAGATGTCTCCAACCAAAAAGAAAATGAGAGAGAGAGAGAGTGGTCTTGTGGGGCTGGAAAATAACTGGATGGCCATAATAGAGAACCAAGTAGATTGTTTAAATGCATTTGTTCACCCAATCCCAAATGAACATAATTTCGGAACTAAACTTGTCAATAAAATCATGGAACAAGAATTCTTCAAATTCTCCATGATTTTTATTGTTGTTATTTTTTTTAATCCTTATTACAGAATATGCATCATTTAGAATAGCAATTATTGTATTTCATCTAATTTGGCTACAAAGTGCGATGTGAGAAGAATGAGAAGAGTATGAGGGTCACATCAATCTGTGTGATATTCAGAGCCTGTTTGATAGAGCTGTCTAACTGGCATTCTTTAGTGCTTCAAAAAATGCTGCTGTCCAACTAGATGCAGTTTGAATTTCTTTACAGTGGAATCCAAATCTACATAGTTTATCTGCTTGGTCCCCCTGATTATGGTCATTTGTAGGATGGCACTGTCTCTGCTTTCTGTTTTTCCTTATATGTTCTAATTTCACAGCGCCTAATACCAAATAAAAACAAAGAACAAGAATATGTTGCATGTTGGCATACTTGATTTTTCTCATATTTTCTCATTATTGATAGTTATACCATTTCTGCACACCATCTTATCATCGGGGCTAAGTTTGAATGTCACACATCTCTCAAAGCCATTTAGTCTGTTAACTTAGAGTTTCTGGAGCACTGCTGATCAGCTTAAGGCTGCATAAGTGCTGGTCCCTTATTGAATGGTTATTACAGAGATAATGGATGCATTCCAGTGTGTTATAATAAAATACTTCAGGACTTCTCTAGTTGATAGTAAATGTTTGTAATTGATAGTAAAAGCTTCAAAAACCCTCAGCATGTAAAAGCTCATGTAGTTGTTCTCCCTCAGTGCCATGAGTGAGTTTTCCCTAACTGTGGCGGTTTCTGGATTTTTTCTTTTCTTTAAATCCACTAGCAATCCAAAGATGGTGTTTGTCGAGTTGTGTTAGTTAAAAGTATGAAATTCATAAAATGTATTTTTTTTCAATCAATCATTATATGTTTTACTTACCTTTAATCCACACCATGGGTTTAACCTCATTTTCAGTTGTTTCCGATATGTCCAGATATGTGAAACAGACAGAGGAAAACAAACAATGATTTAATCAAATTACAGGACAGTATATTCATACACAGCAATATTGAAATTTTTTCACCTCTTTCCAGACATTCTTTGCCAACAATCAGTTTGTTTTCATTAGAATATAATAGAATGCTACTTTATTGTCACATATACACATACAAGTACAATACAGTGAAATTCATTCTTCATATATCCCAGAATGTTGTTAAGCTGGGGTCAGAGCGCAGGGTCAGCCATGATACAGCACCCCTGGAGCAGGGAGGGTTAAGGGCTTTTGCTCAAGGGCCCAACAGTGGCAGCTTGGCGGAGCTGAGACTTGAACCCACGACCTTCTGATCAGTAGCCCAGGGCCCTAACCACTGAGCCACCACTGCCCCCATTACTGTCTTATCTTGCTCTCCGAAAAAATGTATTAATTTATTCCACATCTGCTTCACAGAACCCAAATCCTGTCCATCATCAACGTTATCATAATCAGTCCTAATAGCTGTCGCCCCCATTATCCCATTGACTTTGAGGGTTGAGGAAAATGGCTAGAAAATGGCTAGGAAATGATAGGCACAGACAACCTACAAGGCAAAGGAGATTAAACATCCTTCAGTTTATCAGAGAACATGAGATTCTTGATATAATCACACCATTCTTAATGTAGTTTTCTGACATTCTGTCTTTCTCGGGATGTGACCTAGTCCAGTTTTTCTTCACCTCACAATTCTGATGTGAAGCTCCAAAGTGGATTCTACTGGCTCTCTTCTCCTTCTTATTCAGGTTTCTCACAGCATTCATGAGAAGAACATTTATCTGCAGGCCTAATAGGAGTTAAACAAACAATGGCACTGAATTTGATAAAGGTCTAACCTTGTCATTTTGTAATCGGACTGAGATGAATGAATATTGTCATTCATTATTATTTTATTTACTTGGTACCAACCAATATGGTTTTCACCAAACCAACCTTTATTCCACATTGCAACATAATCAGGAGAAAGAAAATGTCTCAGAACAAAGGTCCATTAAGCAAAATTACAAAGCTATGCATCTTTGAATTTTCCACTATTCTGACTCACTTCACTCAGTGGGAGAGGGAGGTGCACTGGTGTCTCGGTATAGAGAAGTGAGGGAAGATGGTGAACGCCAGGCAGACACAATGCTACAAACAAAGTAGAATAGGACACAGTACAAACCATTAAAATAGAGATAATTCATCAGTGTGTCACTGAACAAGAGATTGATATAGTACAGGTGATCTCTGATGTATTATTTGGTGACAGCCACTCTCAACCTCCTTTAACAGTATAGCTCTCCCTTTTATTTTCTTCTGCTCAACATCCACCTTCTTCCCAATATCGTGCTCTTTCTACTGGTGTCCTTCATCACTTCCACCATGTCTCTGCCTCCCTTCTCAACAACCATCTTCCTCCCCTATAGTTTCTTCTTCTGATCCTCCATTTTCATGCTATCTGGATCCTTTGCATTTGCCCTCTTCTTCTTTCATTTCCTTTTTTCTCTTTCCTTTCTTTTTATACTATTGTTTTTCAGAGGTATATTTTTCCTTAGGCCTGTCCTTGTCATCCTGTCTCCAAAAGCACCAGAGCTTTGGCTGCTGTGGTGGATGTAAACCGACCAGAATTACAGTTTTAGAACTTTCAATCAATATTAAGATTGGCATGTGGTTACTGATTGGCTGTCATAATTATTATTAAAATGAAATGACAAGAAAAGCCTTTATTCACAGTTAAATATACACAGAGCACAACCGGTAGTGTACAGCAGGCTCTGAGAATCATTCATTCCAAAACCTTATGTGTAGGGGGAACGGTATGAATATTAAAAGGATGATAGCTGTACAACCCACAGTATGTAGTATATCACAGTGTAAATTATCCACCCCTAACTGAATAACTAACTGACTGACCTGACTAACACACACACACACACACACACACACACACACATATATCCTTATACTGTTGCCATGGAAACTTTGCCCTCTGAGCTCTTCCTGTCCGCCTGCTACCCTCCAGATGTCCCCTGTAATCACACCTTGGCTTTCTTATGTGGAAGCGATATTTGAAACTATAATCATTTGGGTTTTCAAGCTAAATTAGATGGTGCAGGTTCCTCTATACAATTCTTCAGTCTAGATTTACATGAGAACCAATAGACATTCTTTATTACCTACTTTGTAATAGGTCAGTTTTGCAGACAGGTCATGGTACTTGGATATAAAAGACATTTCATTGATGTCATATAATATGAGTTCTATATAGTCATGTATTCACAATGCAGCTTTTTGAAGCCTGGAGCCTATTGCTTGAAAATAACCTGATAATGGATTCACAACTGTGTATATATATCTTTCTGTATCTTGTAGCTATTGGTATATGCACTGGGATTTCCTCCCTTACCTCCTACAACTATCTCACACTGTTCCTGAAATGGAAACATAGTCTTGTAGCTGCTGCATCACAGCCTAGATTGTACTTGCCTGACTTGCATGTCGCTTTGAATAAATATTGTCTGCCAAATGCATAAATATAAATGTAAACGCTTTGTCCACTCCCCATACCCACAGCATTTCAATTACCATGTTTTAATTTGATTTGCTTTTGCCAGGCAATTCAATCCTTGTACTTCTGATCAATCATAAAGTGTTAACAGAGAGCGAGGGGAGGAGGGGGGTCCTGTTGCCGCAATGCTACAGTCTCAAACACACCCAGCAGGACAGCTATCGATTGATGAGAGTGCTGCTGTATCCGCAACAACAGTAGTTTTGGCAGTAACTGTAATTGATGGAAATTGTATTCGTCCACCATCTCCTTTGAATTTGACAAAATGCTACACTTCTAGGTTAGTTTATAGGGTTTCCAATATCCTCCCCCCACCCCCCTCTCCCAGACAAGCGCAAGCAATGTTATGATTAATCCAAATCAAGAATAATGTTTTGGCTGGCTCATAGTTCTTGCTGTGGTATTTACACAGTAAGCCTGATTCAGAGCAATTACTGATCAATACAGAATTAGACTGTAATATTTTAATCAGGAGGCTGGAACAATTACAGAATGCAGAATGCGCAGAATTTCTAAGAGTCTTTTCTGCTAATTGTGCTAAGAAACACTCATTGTCAATTTTCTTGTCTTTGAGACTCAATGTATACAGTATGTGCTTTTCGTGAGCGTATACTCATTGGTCTAGAAGAGGAGCTCTTAATTGGCAACAGTTCAATTTAAAGCAAAACCCCTCTCTCATATTTAAATGAATGCTCTTAGCTGGCTCTACTGTTATAAATTCTAGTTCACAAACTCTAACAAATTACCTTCCTGCATCGTCTTTATCTGTTTACAACACATGTGACAGGTGTTGCTAACTAGATACTGGTGAAGATGGTGATCAGAAGGCTTGTCCAAGGCAGTAGGAGTGAGGCAAACAGCAAGCCTGGGGCTGGATTCTTAAAAAACTTTGGATTGTCATAACCCATTAGGACCATTGTATCTACTTAGCGTTGATCATTACTGGCTGCTCCAGTGATTTAAAAAAAATGTTTTGGTACCATGTTGTCACGTCATCGGTCTTATCTGTGGGGGTGACTGGAGCAAAATTTAGGACAACTTCAGAGCAGAATAAGACTGGGAAATGTTCATGATCTGGAAAAAAAAAATACTCCCACTTCTTGTAAACTGCACCACAACCAACTGGAAAGCTATTAAAACTTAGAGAATGTTGCTAATAATAGCATTGAATTTATACCTGTAAGATAAGAGGAGAACAAATAATCATTAATTATATAAACACACACAGACACACACACACACACACACACACACACACAGTTAATGAAGTCCCTTACAAAAGTCATTAATTACAGTTTTTTGTTTTTTTACAACAGCTGACAAGCATTATTCACTATGAAGTTCACTTTTTCAAAACTCTTCACACATCTCTCTGCACAAACATGCAACTTGGCACAACAGTTCATTTTAAACGCTTGTTTACTCAGGATGCCACATGTTCTTAGCAACATCACACCTTCTCTCCTCTCTTGCTATACAATTGGAAAATTGTACAATTTTCATGCTTGATCCCTAGCCATCTTCAGTTGATAAGTGCAGGAATTCATCATCCAGTAGGAAAAAGTGAACAGATCATAAACTTTGCACCTCTTCTACTGGGTTAAGGAATGGTGAATAAGGTCATCTTTGGACTGCAAAGCCTGTGGTAAGGAAACAGGCCAAACAATGCAGATGTCACGAAGCACGCAGGTTTGGATACAAATGCAGGGTTTTCTTAGATGAATAACTGGCAGACAAATCAACAGGGTTAGGCAGAATCGAAAACAGGGACAAGCAATGGTCAGACGATCAACAAACAGTATATCAGAGATAAGGCAGAAGTTAGGGAGTTAGGGTTTCTGCTAGCAGGCATGACAGCATACATGTTTCAGCAATCCATTATTGTTGCACTTATAGTGATGATAGCCCACAACATTCACTGCTGTCTTATTCTTTTTGTCTCTATTACTTGTGATTTTTAGGGTTTTAATTGTAGCTCAATATAGTAATTGCTACTTAGCACCCTGCTATCCATTTGATATCCAAACTCCTATCCTTTTTAGTTTTGAACTTAAGTGTGATCAGTTTTGAAACAAAGAATGCAAATATTTGCAAATTGGGCTGTAGAAATACACAGTTTTGCAGGTTTAAATAAGAATTTAAACCTGAGGAATTTAGAAAATCTGTTTGCATAAATAAGTGATTAAACTATTATACTATTAGGCTTCCGTGAAACTGTATATTAAATTCACATTTACATGATTATTGTTTCTTAGCTACAGGTGTCACCACTGTAAAGAGTTCTTCATTGGTGAAGTTTGACCGGTGTTGTTTCCTTGGCAGCTCTTCAATTGTAGCTATGGTTTGCTCATTTTTGTTTAAAAGCCACAAGCATAATATGCAAATGAACGTCCTTGCTTGCTTCCCTCTGGCTGTATGGTAAAACGTCTGTCATGCCACTTTACCTTAAATTTAGGCCAAGTGTTATGCTATGGCTGTGCTAGGATGTGCTATCCTTGTTTTGAGAATGATGCATGGGTAAGAATGCTAGCTCATCACAATGCGGTCCTAGGTTAGGATGGCCGTAAGTCCATTATGACGGCTGTTATTAGTAACCTCCATAAACCTTGGACAGGAAGGTTTTATGACAATAGGAAACTAGGCATACAGACTATATTGGAAATGGTAGAACTGCATTGGAAGCCGTGATCAGTTCACAGTGAGTGGTTTATCCTCACTGAATATATTATGTTTGCTCAGAGCATTACAACCCCGTGCTTTTCATTCTGCATGAGTAGAAATATGATGCAAACAGATTTCCACCTGAAATGTTAATCTGTCTTCAAAAGTGCAGGTATTATAGAGAATGTAGTCATCTACTGTGATTATGAAGCTAACATGTTTGCCATGCTTAGAAATGTGACTTATGTTATTTCTCCTCTGTGCTGTAGAATATAAGACAGGCTGTGTTCTGTGAAATAGTTTTGTTGCTACCAAATGTTTTGTTTTAGGTGTTTTCCTAGAATTTGTTGTGATTTTTTATGCTTCATCGATTGCCTAAATTAAATCAATGAGTCCACAGTCTTCTGGTTATGATTCATTGCACACCATGCGGCAACAGAGCTTTTATCAATACAATCATTTTCTCGATTGCCTTCTTTCTTGCTAATTAGTCCTATTGTGTACGTTGTTTTATCGAGCTAAATCCAAATACACTGTTTTGTGAAGCAGTTCAAGGTCTGTGGGGTTGTTGGAGATTGATAAAGAATCTCTGATTTGTTGAACAGGTGGTGGTTTATGTATGATTTGCATTATGTATGTTAAATTTGGCTATACATCATAGACTTTAGACTTGGTTTAATAGATTATACAATATCGCAGCCTTGGTATTATAAGGTTCTATCTGGCATTTTGGCCGAAAATGATTTAACCACATAAACTTCATCACTAGGGGATACTTTATTCTCCTGTGGTGTTGTTTTTTAATTTTGCTAAGTTTTTGGTGTAATATTTGAAAAAATAAAAAGTTCTATCTCCAAACTCACAGATAAACTTTTTTTTTGTTGAGGTTTTATAAGGTTCTATCTGATAGCCAATCATTATTCAGATTGAATACACAACATAGGTGACCTTGGCCAATCAATATCCATCTTCTATTCATGCGCTGACAGAAAAGAGAAGACTCAAAACCTCAGTATGAGAAGAAGAGAGAAACTTTTAGCTGATGTTTTGCTATATGAGAATAATTAAAAAGTAAGTGTACAAAACAGGATTGGTCTACCGTACTCAATGTTCTTACAATGTGTAAACGTTGTGGCACATTAGAAAGTCTTCTGCGTAACAGAAAGCTAATATTGTAGCTAACATCAGATAAATGGCATTAAATATTACTGAAATTAGAAAGCTACATGCAATGTGCTTAATATATTGAACCTTTCAGTGCATCTGTGACTGAAGGTCAGCTAGCAGACTTTATGAGAGTTTGGAAGATGTGTGTGTGTGGTTGTGCAGAAACGTACTGTATATTCCAATGTATTTTTTATTATGGTATTGATAATATTGATAAATGTTTTAAAATAAAATTTTAAGGGAAAATATGCTTCAGATATATCAATATACTTCAGATTTTGCAAGTGAAATATCTTGCATTTTAGATCTTAGAGACTACATTTAAAAAAAATTTAACTTATTGAAATTTTTTTAAACTTATTGAAAATCATATATGATTATAATGTGGTCTTAATAGGCTTAAAAATGTCTTTCTTTGCTGAGTTATACCATTTATTAGTAATTTATTGAGATTGAGGGATGGCTAAGTGAGAAACAGCCAGATAGAACCGTATAAAACCAAACAGTATTTCAGTTAACAGAATAATACGGTTCGATCTGTGTTTGGCCACTGTTCAAAAATCCACTTTATAATTGTCACAGAATGTTGGTAATATAAATTTGAAGTAACCTTAAAGTGTAAGCTTTGTTCAGCTGTAAATGTACATTACAGTACTTTAGAGTTTTGTTAGCTAGAATGTCAAAACTTTGAAGCCCCATATCTCAGAATGACTCTTTACTCAGATAGAACCTTATAATACTAAGGTCACGATATGTTTGCCTAATGATTGCAGAATCTGTTATTAGTGTCACTCATATACCTTGTGATTACATCATAATGTATTCATTCATTCATTCATTCATCTTCAGTTACCGCTTTATCCTGGTCAGGGTCATGGTGGATCCAGAGCCAATCCTGGGAACACTGGGCGCAAGGCAGGACTACACCCTGGATAGGACTCAAGTCCATCAATGGGCATCTCACACACACACACAATCATTCACACTGAGGGGCAATTTAGAGTAGCAAGTGTACCTACCGACACGTTTTTTGGGAGTTAGAAGGAAACCCACGTGAACACAAAGAGGACATGAGAAAGTAAGTTAGTAGAATTGTTTCTTCTCACACTGCTAATCACGACAGAGATGAAAATCCTCCTTGAGAAGGGGATCCGGACATCCAGGGCAGTGACCCAAGATTTCTCCTCCGGGCCATAACCCTCCCAACCACCAAATACTGGGGCTGACCGTAGGTTCACCTCCTACAGCGCCAGAAGCCCTTTTCATGCACAGCTGATGAAGGACTTGTCCGAAACGTCCTGTTTCTCCGGAAACTTTGTGTAGGCTACTATGCACATTTTT
>JAOUQW010000027.1:8317244-8335431 GCA_028565825.1 Olivaichthys viedmensis
GTCATTATTTCTGTTACTACTTATTGCAAGCAGGACTAGAAACAGTGTGTGCAAAACAGGTACATAAAACAATGATAGAAGAGGAGGTATGACAGATTAACAGAATGTCTAGTGACATTCATCAGGAGCAAGTGACATCTCTATGACATCTCTGGGAATTTTTAATCAAATAACTTTCTAAGGAAATCGTAGAAAAATCATCTTTCTTTACAACATGTCAACAGCTATTGGGAACGTTCACAGTCCTTTGAGACTCTTCCTGTTCATAGTAGTGTCACTTAGTGTAAGGTTAATGAAGATACTGAAGATATTGGTGGTTTGGATATTGGTAACACAAAACATCAACCAGTAATGCCTGTATTCCAAAAACATAAGAAACTGACATATAAACCAAAGTTCTCTCAGCTACTATAATGCAGTCACATATGAACAAGAATATTATAGTAAAAAACACTTTGCAAAATACTATTTGAATATTAAGAAATAAAGGTTAGGACAGATTACAGTCATCAGTCAAGTGAAGTATTGCCTCAACTCCTGAATATTAAGCAAGTGCGTCTCAAAGGATTACTCCATCATTTTTCAACCTACTCTCAACCTATCACATGGACAATTACCACAATAATTTACACACTCAAAACTCATTGATAATGAAAGTCTAAGGCAGTTGTTGAGGCAATCAATAAACGTTTATGCAAAACACAGATTTTTCAGTCAAAGGTATTTTTAAATTAAGCTCTAAATCTGTATAATTCGTCCCTTCAGAGATGGGACTACTTTTTCAGAGAGAGGAATTTGTGGTTATGCGTTACCAATGTAGTCATGTAGCGCATAGACACCAAAAAATCTTCAGGAGAGTGTAAGTAACCGCAATGACCTTTTACTGTATTGCTCCAGTGTTAGAAAGATGGATAAAACTACATAAGAACAGATTTAGTAAGACATTCTCTCATGTCTGTCTCATCCTAAAGGCTGCAGTTTTGACGTTTTGTAGTGCAATACGCTACAGATGTTGAGGATAAAGATAATATTGAAATATGCAGGAGCATTCCTTGAAAAGAGTTATTATTTAAGTTCTATTACGTCATGCTTCACAAAGTGTTGATCCACAGTGCTAAATATGGCAGGAGCCCTGAAGTTTGTTTTTTTTCACCTTTAGAGTGAGAACTGTTCCTGCAATGTCCTCTCAGTGATGATTCATCTCTCCCTAGACACTGATGGGATGGAAACAATCTGTGCTAAAGTATTTTCTTTTAGCACTTTGCTCATTGTGCTTTTTCCACCATTTTATTAAAGTTGATGCAGAAATCATTATTAGGTACACAACCAGGGAAACGTATGACAAAACAGGGGGTAGCAGGGCTTTAGTTAACACTCTAAAAAAAGCGTCTTTTCTGTTAGAATGGAGTGTAGTACTCTTTATTATATGTAGGTTTTTTAAAGATCCACTTAAATCCATGTCTTTATCTAGTCTTACTGATTTTTTTTTCTTCTGTCTCTGGGACAAGGATAAATCTGAATCTAGGCAGCTCTAATGTTAAACCTTTTCTAGGTATATGTCTAGTTCAAAATAAGATGCGCTTCTCAGGATGTGCAATGTCACAACATGAATTTAATCCCAATCTTGCCCTCATCAGATCAATGTAAACGCAGCAGTCACTTTGCAGTGGTGCTATCAAGAGTGTCTTGAGGCAAAGTTCAGAGAGCTTCTGTCATGGCAAATCAATGTGCAGCATAGTCCTAAATGAGATAAGCTTTGACTCTATGTGGACTCCTTGTTAACTGTAGGGACCGTAGGGTGATTAGTGTTTAATAAAGACTTTGTTTAAAGGTCAAGAGTTAATTGTGTGGCAGGAAGAAATCAGTCTAATGGATAAAAATAGGTTTAGGGCAAGGTTATCATAAGAACTAATAACGAGACCGCAGATTCAAAAAGTGTAGGTCTAAGATGTCAAAAGCTAATGAACTTTTCAATTATGAAGACGGCGAATATTAGTTCAGTCTGTTTTTATGTAAATTGTGTCTTTGGTAAGGGTTTTTTCCCCAGAAATTAAATCTCATCAGCTTTGGCTAATGACAAAGAAATTTTGAGGAAATGAGTGTAATAGGGTTAAGGTTTACCATATTTATCACAATGTTTCATTGGTCCAGACTAGAGACACTGCAAGCCAGTTATTGTCTCAAACACTTCTCGTTGTCTAATTCGGTAACACTTTTCTTAAGGGAAGTGTGTATAAGGCTACATACACATACACAAGCCCCTCCTGACAACTGATATAAACCTACATACCTATTTATACAGGCTTATTCCAACATGCATTAGCCGTCATAAAGACTGTTTTTGTCAGTTTTGATGTTGACAAATTTTTGTTGACACAAGGTTGTGTCATGACATGTTCCGGGCTAACTTACATTAGAACATCATGGCAACTGTCTTTGTAGATCAGTGTACTTCTGCTTTGTTAGAGGCACATAATGGTGATGATGTGACATGCCAAACATCAAAACCAAATTCCATCTAATTTAGGGTCAGGGAAAATATACATAAGTATGTCTGTCTATATGGTGTCATGACATTGACATTGGTTTTCTTAAAAATCTTATTAATAGTAAAGTTAAACTGACTTTACTTAATGGCTATGAAAAATTTACATAACTGTTAGATATTCATAAAAATCAAAATGAAACACATTTTACTTAAGGGCTAGAGAAAATACTGTATGCATAACTCTGTTGTTATGGTGTAATGATTGTCACTATCAAAGCCTTCACTATGTAACTGTTATACAGCAGGATTCCATATCCATGACCAATTACAAACACTGCAGTGCATCTTTTTTCAATTTCCAAATTGCCATAAATGCTATTGCAAGCTACTCACGGAAGAACATTTCGTAGCGTGCGTTGTACTGCACCGTGTGTATTAATCTGACTGTTGCGTGAGGCAAGTACAAATTCTATGACAATTCAAGGCTGCATCCCAAACCGCATTAAATAGAATGCCTAAATAGCAATGACACCTTTAGTGTATTGACATACTATTTATTACGGTAGTATACGGTTTGGGACGTGGTCTGTGTTTGTTCTGTGAGATCAGAACACAGCACAGAGCCGATGGTAGCGAGCTTGCCGGCTAAAGCTAGCTGGCTAGCTAAGACCCAAGGCTTTGTCGAAGGGAAAAGACTTCATTCTGTTATGATCCGTCAGCTCTCTGCTCGCACAGGCTTGCAGAGAGAGATTGCAAGCTCTCCGCTGGTTGAGCTGAGTTTCACTTTATGCAAATTAGAAGCAGTGGTGACTACTAATGGGAAAGAGGGATGGTGGTACCTTGAGTGATTTGAGCAACGCAAGGCAACAAAAATGCTGCCGGTGTGAACGCAGGGCTCGAGTGTCTTTTTCTCCCCTAATTATTTATTTATTTATTTTTAACAAAAATATTCTACGCACTGTAGCTTTCACAAAAATCTGTCAATTGACTCAAATGTTATGTCAACTTGACTTTATAAATGTTTATGTAGGTTTATGTCACTTGTCATAAAGAGCTTATGTAGGTGTCATGTAGCCTTATGAACGCTGACCCTAAGTAAACTGTTACCTTATAGTGTCACTGCACCTTCACATGTAATCAACTTTAACCTGTGCTAAATACTTTTGCGAAATTTGTCCCAGCTTGTGTGTGATTTTCTGTGGGTCACTCTTGTTTCTCGTGACATCAGTTTCTTTGGTATTAATTTATGATCAAATAATTAGCTATTAGCACATCAGCTTACAAATGTTTCCTGATCCTCTCCAGAGCTCCTGCTACAAATTGGTTTTGTAATTGAGTATTCCATGTTTTTCATTTTCATTTGTGTGGCCAAGCTAGAGTGTGCGGTCTGTCTGAGGCAAGTGTCATTTCATTTAGATCCAGTTTAACATAATTACATTGCAATCGCTTCTGCAAAGAGATTAGCAATTTGTGTTATTTTACAGCAGGGAGACAACAGACACAGTGATTATGCATTAGCGTCACATCCGGTCCCACTGGAGATGTATGGTAACTGTGTGCGTGTGTGCATGGTGTCGAGTGCTCCTGTCTTTGTCAGAGATGGTGAGGATGAGACTGCTCAGAGATAAGGATGGCCCTGCTGGTGTCCTGATGCAATTAGATTACAGTTGCTACAGTGCAGCCTGTCAGTCTTGTCAGCACAGAGTACACATCACACAAACAGCACACCTCAGAGATTTACTGCATGTGTGTTCAAACTCACAAGTAAACACTCGTACACGTTAGCACGCTAAAGAACACAAAGTCATTTCACTACTGGAAAAGATTAGAGATTAGTGATTTATTCCAGTTAAATTGGCAGTAATGGGTATACACAAACCACTTTTCTCTATGGACCCTCTGCTACCTTCTGGTTACAAGGGCATCTTTTTTCAAGAACCTCTACAAGAACCTCTAGTGGTGCTTCCAATAAAACCAAAGAGCAAAGGTCTTCTTATCTATCTGTCAATAGTTGTATTAAACTCTATATTAAATGTAACAGCGGTGACACTCATTAGTGCCCTGAAGGCCAACCACATCAATATATAGTTGCAAATTCACATTGCAGTGACACTGGCAATGGATATCATACACATTTCATGCTAAATTAATAGGAAAACTCATACATACTGCATGATAACAATGCAATCGTTACTACACTACTACCACATCCTCCATCCAAACCTCTGTCCAAATCCCCTCCCTACAAAGACATGCATCTTTTTTAAATCCCACCCACTCCCTGCAGAATGTCTGACCACTCCCACGCATTCAGTTATTTCTGTTTGTACCCGCCCACAATATTTTCTAATGACATTAGTTGGTTCTATTGATCAAAATAGAAACAAATAGGTAATCTAAACTGATTTACCTGTCTGTTTTACTGTAGTATAATAACGAGTGCCAACAGCTTTTTGCACATCTGTTGGATTCATGTTGACAATGCGTTGCTGTCACTGGGAAATGACCAAGAAAATAACACCATTACAATGTTTTTGTTTTTTTAAATGCCTACCAAAGCAAGACAAAATGTAAAGCTAAGTATTTTGTTTGTTTAAAGTAAGACTTTTAATGGAGTTTTACTGAACATTATTGAAAATGTGCTTTCTCACTTTGTCCCGCAAGCTTCATATCTGGCCTCCTGCTCCTGCCCGCATGACAGCAAATATGTCCTTCTCCCACGACTTTTTTGTTGAATCTCCCGGGATTGCAGTCCCGATGCACGTCTCTGATGCATACACACAGTGCAATGGTGCATGATGTAGCATCATGATCCAGAAAGTACCAGTGTGCATGCAAGTTTCGGTTCCACCTGATTCCAGATAAAAAAATCTAGCAATGACTACAATGATTACATTTGTAGAATTAGCGAGGTATGCAACTGCTTGGTTGGATCAAAAGTCTGCGTCCATAATTTTGTAAGCTACAGCCAAGCAAACAACACCCACAGCTAAATACAGATTAAAAATACAGCTGTTTTTTTCTAGATAATTCTGTCGTGTATGTTATAATGTTACAGTTTGGGAGGATAATGATTTTTTAAAGGGGAGGATAACAAATTACACCACCAGAACCTACCAAGCAAAAATTACCTGTCAAGCTGAAGCAAAGTAAACTCTGCCTTAGTTTTCAAGTCCTTTGAATCTCTCAGGTCTATCCAGTGGAAGAAAAAAAAAAGGTTCACGCTTGTCTTCCCTCTTGCTTGGTCCTATTTCTTTCTGGACACTTTCTTTTCTGCTTCACTATTCATTTTCTCGGGCTGTTTTGTGCTGTAAACCGTTGTCGTCTATGGCTTTCTCTGCCATTGCTTAGATATATCAATAACTCCACTGTAATCCTAGGCTTATCTCCTCCTCCATCAAGCTAGGGCTTTGTGCCTTGTTCATTTATAGCCTACCCTTGTATAGGCCCATGTTCATGCAAAATAATTGATAGGCAGGGAGAACTACCTCCTTGCAGACAAGTTTCCCGATTGGTTAATACAGCTGTAACATTTTGACATTAAACAGCCCAGGACAGTCACAGAGACATTTATTTTAAATCAGAGCATCTATTTTAATGATAGCCAACCAAATGTAATGTAATGTAAAGAAAATTTAGCCAAAGTGTTCAAAAAAGATTGCAGTAGCTTTAAGAATGATATCAAGCAATCCATTAGCTTTTGGTCCTCAGGTGTTTACTTAACTGCACTTACAGCTATTATATAATTTGCTCATGTAAGATGCATTATAATGTAAGTGAGCAGTGAGGAACCACTGGGCATTTTGACTATTTGATTTTTTTAATTAGTCAAAGTTTGATTTTACTGAAGGTGACATGACCAAATAACTGTATGGCAAACACAGGATATTTTAATACATAGTTTTCCTGTTTCAGGGGAATTCCTAAATGCACACGTTCAGTTTCTGCTTTTTTCAGAGACTTATTGGCTTCAGTGAATGATATACATGGTCAGTGGGGCTCAGGTCAGGTGATCTGTTGCTGCCAGCAGCAGCCACATCATCAATTAGGATAAGTGAGCCAAATTCACTGGCAGCCATAAACCATGTTCCACAGATAAGGGGATATGTTCTGAATTATGAGCAATTCTTTTTTTCTCTCTACACTTTTCTCATTTCATCACTAAAGTCTGTGTCTCATCTGTCCGTGAACCTTTGTCCCATAACTCTAAGGATTTTTTACTTGTTTAGTAAACAGTAATCATGCCTTTCTGTTATTGAGGCCTGCCAGTGGTTTGCATTATTGGCCTCAGGCATTATTTAACTTTTTTGTATCAGCAAATTGTAAAAAGAAATTTTCATTCAAAGATTAGCACATGCTTTTGTAACCCAAGCTAATTATTCTTCCCTATTTTTCTCTCCTACATACTCTCTCAGTGCAAATAACTTCATGACACATTTTGATCAGGTCACTAACATCTACAAGTCCCTCAGTCATTTTGTCAAGAGGGATGCACCCTATACATGTAACTCAAAACAAGCAGGTTCAGGTTGCTCACTGAGGAAGTTGTGAAACTTCTGACCACCAAACCATCCCAAGTCCTGCCTTCTCAGCCTGGTCCTATTCACATTTCTCCAAAAGATCTCTGACTCCGCACCATTTGGGACTTCAGACTATCTTCGGCCAGCCCGATTCAAAAGTGCCACACTCCACCTGGCACGCAACAACTTGCCGATACCATACCGCTTTTAGGTGTACGGCACTCTATATCCTCTGTGAGAAGCAGGCTGAATGGCAAATCCTATCACAAGCCATTTCTTGACTGGACTACTGCTGGTTTTCTGCTGGTCTTTTGTCATGTGCTACTACTCCTCTACAAAGAATCTAAGAATTCTGTTTCTCATCTAATTCTCTAACACTGAGATTACTCATTACTCTGCTGGCTCCCTGTCACAACAAGAATCAATACAAAACAGCCCAATACTACCACCAAGGCATGGTTCACAATTACACTTGTGGTAGGATCCTCAACTTGGCATGTCCTTTATTAAGATCTAAACATGTTTGCAAGGCAAAATCTGCACTATTGTCCATATCTATCAGTTATCTCTCACTTCCTTTTCAGGCCCCGATGGACTGTTTTATCTCTGAACTCCTTCCTTTGTGGTCTTCAGACTCACTTTTTTAGGATGTTACTTGAGCAACCTGATCTATGAATCTTTCATAGCAATTATATGTATTCATGTATTAAAATTTTTGGCAATGCAAATGCACTTATAGAATGTTTAGGCCTTTACTAATCTTGCTAAATGTAAATTGTACTGTCAAATGTAACTGTAAATTACATTGCTAAATGTAAATGAGACTAGGTTGTTGGTCTTATTCTACGAGTGTACTGTTGTACTGTTGAAATCTTGCCTAAGTTGCATTTGCACTTGATCAGTACAGGTGTTTTAGATCTTTTATATTACAAAACCTTCAAATTTACTATAAATCCTTTAGCCTTCTACTTTTTTATTTATTCATATGTATTTTTTTAGGTTTTTATATGTCACTTTTGGTATAAACGTAAGTGAAATGGCGACATGTAAATGTATATTATAAAGGTAAATGTCAAACCATTTGAGGTTGTGTTGGTGTTTTCTTCATTTTATGGTAATCTTTGAAACATCTATGTCTATGTTTTTAAGAGTGTTGTTCAACAGTTTTTCAGCATGATCATCAAGCTGTTCTTTGGTCATCCACTACTGTGGTCGTCTATACTTTACCAAGTTGTTTGCTATTGCTAAGCTTACCAGTGTATTCTTGCTTCAGCCTACCAAACATGAACTAATGTTGCAATGACCCACAGCTAACCTAGGAGGTAAACTGTCTTTTCATTGCTTTTAGTCCTATAAATTGCTTTCAGTCCTCTGAAATGGAAGGACTGTGTATACAATGTAAGGGCTATGATCCTTACGGAGCTCACCCAATATGCATGTACATAATGAAAGATGACAGTTTGCAACTTCATCATCATTGTTTCATGTCAAACATCAGTTAAATCAGTTAATACAATTAATTACACTCTGGGGCAAAAGAAATGGACCAAGCAAAAAAGTGCATGAAATTTTGTATTTTTAATTTAGCAAGATATAAAAAATTAACAAACAAGTAAAGACTGAAGCAACAAGCAACATAAGTTAATGCAGAAAGCTTTTCATTTAGATTTTTTTTCAAATAGTGAAGTCTTTGGGGTAAACTTGCAGACAGCCTTTTACACATGGACGTGTCAATGTTGTTCAATTTAGTTTTAATGGCCTCCCAGCAGTGGAAAACTTTTGTCCAGTTAATTTGTGGTTAATGTGAGACCAGATGTTTTCAATGGGGTTTAAATTAAAAATGCTAAGTTTCATACAGTTTTTTGCTTGGCCCATTTTTTTATGCCGCAGAGTGTATGTCAGTAAAGTTGGGTATTTCAGGATTGGGTGGTATTATGCATATTAGGGAGACTAATATGCTCATGTTGGGTTGTGATGAGAGAATTCTAGAGCTCATGGAACAGTTACAAAGCTAAATGAGACAAAGGCAACATGACCAAACAAAAACCAGTGCCGGCCCCCAATACTACAGTTCAATCAGTACAGTACAATCAACACATTTGCCTTCAGTTATGCTCGCAGCACAAAACATTACTGAGTTCTTCAAATCATTTGTCCCTGTTGTCCACTGGGTTGGTCACCACTGCCCAAGTCTGACTCTGCTTCCCCGCTGGCTCCTCTCCTATGGCCAGAGAACTGCGCCAGAGACTTGGCTGAAGCATCCTGGTTCCTCCAACACAAACAGCTGGTCAAGTCAGCACGGAACGATGGTGTAAAGAGACCATAGATGACTGGATCGCAGCATGTGTTGAGGTTTCCAAAAACAAAGAAGACATGGTGGACATATTCGGGGATCACTTGCAGCATCTGTGGTTGGAACCAGTACCAGATTCCAAGTAGGTAATATGGTGTCCAGCAAATCACAAAGGAGGCAACAATGATAATGGTCATTTTTAGGGTCTTCATACGGGCTTTGGGGATCATATTCGTTCCACTGCGTCTCAGACAAGGCTGTCCTGCTAGAGAGACATATACAGTAAGTACACCTTGGAATGTATCAATGACATGATCATATTGGAAGGGTCACTTACCTTTGTCCTTGCTTCTGTGCATCTGGCGGTTGATTTCAATCAGGATGCGTGTGTAGCAGAAGCTCATGACAAGCAGAGGGAACACATACAGCGTGACAAAGTGGAACATGTTATAGGCTGTCTCCTGCCAGTGCTGCTGGAAGCTTCCATGTGTAACACACTGGACAAAGTCCACTCCATTGGCCTTGATTGCCCTGAAAATGAACAACTGTCACATAGAGACAGAAATGAGAAAATATTAGGAATCAGAGGTGAGGAGAAAAGGAGGAATGGTATCTAGATCTGGTTTGGCATGTGCTAATATTAAATGTTCATATTACAATAATTGCCTAACATTTTATCACACTTTATGATGTTATAACAATATTGTATTAAAATATCACTCTATGTTAACCTGTACCAGTCCTTATTGGACAGCATATTAACTGAAAAGAAACCTCGGCAGACATCGCACCCAGGACAGATGGAACTATGGATACAATTTAGAAAAAAAAGGTATTGCACAGGTACATTTTTGTTAGCTACAACTAACAAAGACAGTCAAAATACGCAGCTAATATTAAATATAGCTAGATAGCGTCACTCATGCTAGAGTTTACTGACACATACCCAGATCTAAAAGAAGGATACTTGAAACACAGCTGTTTTTATTCATTATTTACAATTGACTAAACTAACTAAACGTGTTCAAAAACAGGGACCCATGTCCGAGAATATGTACGTTGGCTAGCAAGCGTGCTAGCAGGCAGTCACTCATAGAGTATAGCAAAGGTAATGGCATGATTAACTGACAAATGAAAATCCTCATTCATGCTCTGGCAGTCTGACAAAAAGCCCTCAAAACAAGCAGCAGCTGAAAATGTCTGCATTATTACTGGCCTGATAGATCATTACTAGAGAAGGTAGCCAGCATCTGGTGATGTTTATGGGTCACAGACTTCAGACATTCATAGATTGAAAAGGATTTTCAACTAACAACCTAGCATGACACTTTTATTATATGTTTATTTGCCCGATTACATACAGTCCCCTGAAATGGATGAACTATAAAAAATGTATGATTCCAATAAGGGTTACCTAATGCAGCTGCAAATAGCCTTGAAATTAAGCTCATATTCTAGTCAGTGTTTCGTTTTAAATGCAACGTGCTAGAGGACAAAACAATATATAGGACCTGTATCACAGGACAGGCAAAGCATCACCAGGGATGATACACAGCATCTGACAATGCTTCACGATCACATACTTCAGCCTGTCATTGTTTGCAAAAGTTGCAACCAGGTATTAAACATAAATTTTAATTTAACATTATGATAATTTGAAAAAAAAAAAAACAATAATGTTCTGAAATTAGGGCTATGTATAAAAGGGGCTATGAATTCTTTATGTATATGGTTCACCCAAAATAGACATAAATACCCTTGAATTAAAGTTGCACTTTAACCTCAGTTTAACCCCAGACTGCACAGTATAAAGATGTAAGTACTATTGAACTTAACTAAGTTGAGGTTAAATGTCTCTTTATCACTTAAACTGTGAATGAACATCTTTTTAGTAGTCTCAGCTCTAAAGACGCTAGTCACACGCATCTTCTCTATAAACCTATATGGTGTGAATTTTACCAGGAGCCTACGCATGCATTTCAGGCAAAATCTTATAAGGCACATTGACATTCTCTACTACAAATAAAGACACACACACACACACACACACACACACACACATCGTCTATATATACTTCTGTCAGGGTGGGTTTCCTTTGCGCTCTCACAAGAAAATTTAATTTTCTATAGACTAACATTATTTCCCCATTAAATATTTGTTCAGTATTTTGCAGATCTTCTGTACATTCTATAAATTCCCAGCTCACTCCGATGGAGGGCAGCTCAGCAATTTGATCATCTGCGTGAATGAGAGTAAAAGGAATGGTGTGTGTTTTTATGTGTGTGCCTGAACGTGTGTATGAGAGAAAGGGAGTGAGGTGGGAGATGTATTGATCATACAGTTAACCACCCACCATTCATTCCTGGTGAGAACTTCATCTTTATCATTCTCTCTGAGTGTGTGACTCGCTTCCTGAGTTATTGCCTTGTCTTCACTTCCTACAACAACTTATTTATCTCTTTCCTAATGAGTCTGAAAGCCAAAGTCACGTTCACGGACACACAGTTTTAAACAACATCTTTGTTAGGAGTAATAAATGTATAGAGACCTGCTTCTTCATCAATAGGGAGTCTACGTGCTAGAATCAATGGAGCACTCAAGTTCTTTCTGAAGAAGAGCTCTGATGCCAAACTGTGTGTTTCTGCTCTTTACAAAGCTGTAGCTAATTAGTTGACAGGAACCAGCCATGCGGTATGTGTCATGGAATGTCTATAACTTCTGCACGTCTAGGACAAGTAGAAGAAAATTACTTTAACAAAAAAAAAATAATGAAATGTTTATCCCTGTACTAGATTTTGTATTTAAAAGACCTGAGATGCATTGAACCTTTTAATATCCTAATACAGGAAAGCACCATACCAAACAACACTTTTAACTCTCTTTATATGCCTAAATCCCTATATTTGATGCTGACATGCAGACCACAACCACAAGACCCCTTCCAGTGAAAAAAAAATCCACTGATTCCCTGATGATTGCTGCACAGAATTATTTTATAAAAAATAATCCAAAAATTATTTATTTATTGGAGCAATGAGAGCTTTTTATTCCTGAACTTTCCACCCACAGAACCCAAACCAATTACACTGTGTTAAAATGTGCATTAAAACATTTTGTCATATTAGCACCAGTTTCATTAAAATTGCAGTTAGATTCAAGTCAACATTATTTATACTGGTTTTTTAAGTTATTGAGCTTTATTCAATGAAGTTATTGAACCCATTCGATTCTATTCAAAGTGATGAGTCAAATAGGCTTATAATTGTGACTGAATAATAACTACAGTATAACAACTTTGATAGTTGTGATACTGATAGCAATCACCACCACTATCAAGGCATTTAGAAAAGAAAAAGAAAATCTCAAAATGGGGCCACTTTGAGAACCATGGCCATAACGCATATCAGCATTCTTCGAACACACACACTCTTAACCATATTGGTCAGTCCTCTCTCAATCTGTGCAATTTAACCCCTTAAATTCCCAGGACCCATCGGGAGGTCTACGCTTACATTCCTTACACTTGTAACTACATAACTTTCCTAAGTGATGTACTGAATAATTTATAGTGTTTACTAAATAATATGCTTTAGAAGAATAACTGAATAATAAGCCGGGAGTTTAAGGGGTTAAACTGCTTTCTGTGCCATGAGAATGGCGTGGAGGAATGGAAGAAAGAGATTGTTCCATGCACTCATGTGTAAAATCTTGATTTCAGATTTCAATTCGGACACAGCTTTGAAAGGCAGAGCCGCACTGACCTGTGGGGAGGCAAGCAGCAAGCTGAGCATCCACGCAGTCAACAGCATCATCCTGTTCCTGCGTCCTGCGTCCAGTGTGTCCAGCGGGTGCAGGATGGCGTGGTGCCGGTCCAGGCTCACCACCACCAGGATGAATGCGGCCGAGTGCATGGCGAATAGCTTCAGAAAGCACAGAAGCTTGCACATTGCATCTCCAGCGTACCACTGCACCGTCACGTTCCACACTGCATCCAGCGGCATCACCACAAAGGTCATGACAAGGTCGGCCATGGCCAGGCTGCCGATGAGGGGCCGCAAGTGTGAGGCCAAGCGCCGGCCACGACCCCGCGTCACGCTGAGCAGCACAGACAGGTTACTGACCGCGGCGAACACAAAGAGCACCAGGGTGGCCACAACACGGAATCGAGCAGCTGTGGTGAAAGTCGGGGTCTCCCAGTCAGGCAGGAATGGTGGAACAGAGACGTTCAGCACAGAAGTGTTGTCCGAGATACTCGTGGGGCTGGGCAGCAGAAGGGTCGTGTTTCTCGACATCCTGGAACTAAATGATAAAATCTTATCTCGTATGGTGGGTAGACAAAGTGGTTTGCATTCAGAAAGGACAAAGTTATTGTAAACTTATTGTAATTTATGAAAGTAACAAAGTACATCAGTTAAAGTCAGGGAAGTTAAATTAGATGCTCTTAAACAGCTTGAGATCACATACTAAATACAGTATATATCCCAATTGCGAGCTATTATTAAACAAAACAGTGAAAAATAAAAAGACAGACTCAACCATTTTCTAAAGTAATCTTCACCTAGAATTCACACCAGACATAAGTGACGTTCCAACCAATAAGCGCTAAGATGGGAATCGAGCAATAGAGCAATTGTGTTTTGTCAAGAAGTTTGAATTCCCATATCTACAACAATATCTATATAGTTGTGTTTATTCTGTTTCTCCATATTGCTGTAATCAGTAGCATTACTGAACAAACAATTTGCTCTGCAACTACAGGCTGTACAGTCATAAAATTATTGGAGGCTATGATTTTAAATATAGTTAACAACGTGTATAAAATTGGAGTGTGTGATTTGAATAGATGTCTATGAAGTTTATGCTTCACATAGATGCGCAAGGGGAAAAAATAGACTCTGAAAATAAAAAAATGGAGCAGGACCATGGATAGGGTGGCACGCCTCACATAGTTGGTGGGTTAAAATGGTGGTTAAAACGTCTGTTCAGTCTGTTTCGTGAGACAAACGATTGAAAAACGCTTCAGAAATGCTTTTAGTGGGAATTGACAAACCGTATGAAGTACACTCTGGGGCAAAAAAATGGGCCAAGCAAAAAAGTGCATGAAATTTTGTATTTTTAATTTAGCAATGAATAAAAAGTTAACAAACAAGTAAAGACTGACGCAACATGCAACATAAGTTAATACAGAAAGCTTTTCGTTAGATTTTTTTTAAAATAGTGAAGTCTTGCAGACAGCCTTTTACACATGGACGTGTCAATGTTGTTCCATTTAGTTTTAATGGCCTCCCAGTTGGTCAGCAGTGAAAAACTTTTGTCCAGTTAATTTGGGGTTAATGTGAGACCAAATGTTCTCAATGGGGTTTAAATTAAAAATACTACATTTCATGCAATTTTTTGCTTGGCCCATTTTTTGGCCCCAGAATTTACTATGCTTGTTTCATGTAACGCTTCATCATGCACTGTTTTTGTGCCATGCGCTTTAATCATCTTTAGATTTATGAGGTCTGTATTACGGCTCATCTCGTGCAGCTCCGTTGTCTTTTTCTTCTTACACCTCCTCATCCCAAGATGAAGACTTTGGTTAAAAGGGCAGTAATATCCACTACAGTACAATGTGTTTATATCCGAACCTGCAAGGAAATCAAGAAAACTGTGCTGTGATAATATGATTATTTAGAAGGCTGTGCAACATCCTATAATGTTATTCATAACTTGCTTTTTATAAGAATCATACTTCATATGTATAGGCCAGAGTTCTCTTTTTTCTGCTTCTTGCCCAGCCTACTACATTGCTGTGTATCTATGAAACATTGGTTGGGCAGCTGTGGAAGGTTCCCATTGCTTTATGATCAATTGCAGGTACACATGCTATAGACACGTTCTATTTGTCATTGAGTGGTGGGGCTATGCCAGGGGAAAAATAGCTGTGCAGTTCACATTTTCTGCCATATGAGACAAATATGCTGCCTTGAGGACAACTGTAAATGACCCCTCCATATTTATTAAATAATCCACTATATTCCTGTACAAGGTTTAGTTGTGGATAAAAGGATTTACCATGGTGACGTATGATACTAGCTGCCAGTAGTGTATTTTTCCTTTTGACGTGTCATTTTGTACCCCCCGAATGACTGTATACGGGCAAAGAAAGCTGGGTTGATAGATGCTGAGGACTCTTAGCACTGACCCCTAGCGTTTTATTTCCCTACACTAAGAATAGGTGACATAATAGTTCAACAGTGGACATAATCGGGCAGCATCATTGATAGTGTGCACTTATATTGCAATTGCTGAGGCTGTTCACTTTATTTTGTGCTAGCCAGTGCCTGCAGCGTTTCACCTATGAGCTGCAGCTGTGGTGCAGTCCAGACACATTTGCATTACATTTTACACACCCTGACAATTTTATTGTCCGAAGAGCTTTGCTAAACTTTAGTGCTGCATCCCCAGAGGACATTTTCCTAATTCTGTAAAAAATAATAATTTCTTTGTGGGTATAAAAACTAATGCAGCCTGCATGAAGATTTTATAACCAGATATTGTCTGTGTGGTGTTCCAGCACTTCAACTATTTCCATTTTATTTGTTATCAGACATCTTGGCTTGTTTATCAGTGTAAAATCTCAATGAGGATTTTCAGTCAATCGGTGCATTCACAAATAATTGCCCAGACAAAAATAGGCAGCTCTATTGCTGATCAAGGCTGTCAGTGCTGCCAAACAAAGCATACCAGATTCAAATGGAAACTGAATTTTGGGCAGATGTGGTTATTTCTGGGTTTTATTTTTGGCTACCAGATGAGTACGGGTGCAGTTGTATGCTCTGGGATTTGAATAACAAGGCATGCCAGTAGAATGTATTCCTGGCTCTTTCCCAGGATGATTTGACAAGGTTAGATTTCGACAGCACCAGACACAACATTCATTTTGAGCTGTTGCCTCTCATATTATCTGAATGACTGTCTGAGCCTCCATGTGAATTGAAAAAGGCACCCCCAATACCTGTCGTGCAGACATTATGCTGCTGCTGTAAGTGTGTGTGTGTGTGAGAGAGAGAGAGCTTAGGGCAAGTGAGCTAGCAATTGGTGGTCAGAGTAGCCGCATTAGTGAGCACCAGTATATCCCTTATGATGGTAATATTTTTGAGCGCGTCATCCTTTCTTCTGCAACATGTGTGACCTCAGTCCAAAATCTTAGTTGGGAAATAAGCCCTAAGTATTGCGTGTGTAATTGTGAGTTGAGCTTCGTTTTTAAGAAGTACATGTGGGACTTTGAGAGGCTTAGATGCAGCTTACAATGTCTGTTATGTTGCCACTGTAACAACCCCAACCGCCATTAAATGGATTGTTCAGGAACCTTTTTATTGTTCATAAGATGGAGATCAAAACATCTGTAATACGTGCTTTTAATCTAAAAAATGTAGAGAAAAATGTTTCATTTAATATTCTTGCCTGCACAGTAAAACCTGTATTTCTTTGTATATGGACATTATCACTGTAAAAATGGTGCCATACCAATGATAAAATTATTAAATCCATTAATCTAGCAAGTAGCATCCTCTCACTGCTACCCTGTTGTTTTTTTCTCTTTCTCTCTTTCAGTCATGTTCAATCTCATATTTTATTTGCCCCTCAAAACTCATCCCTTTCATAAAGCTCATCTTGTTGGAGAAACTGCAAACATGCCATTTGTCATGGCACTCTGATCCTCCGAAACAGTTATTTTAATTGCTTTTGAGAATTTTGTCTTCTGTATATGACAAACCCAACAATTAAAAATCCATCTAAAACTAGTATATTATTATAAAATGTATTTTGAAATATGCAGGAAGGTGTCTAATATTTGGATCTCAAATACCCAAAATAATCCAGATTTTACATTGATAACCTCCCCAAAACAAAAACACTGCCTTTAAAGCAGAGGTGTGGTTCGGACTGAATCTGCACTGTGCCATGAGCCGTCCATTGCAGAGATTAATGTCTCTTCCAGGAGATTTCTTGAAGGCTTTGGAACATACAGGAAACTTGTCTTCAGATTCCTACTGACATTTAAGGAATACTGGAGCAGCTGGTGCATATGTTTTGGGAGCGCGTTGGAAAAAAAGGTGCAGATGTGATGTATGATGCCACACATCTTGAGCATTTGTCTCACCTTTCCCAGCCCTTCTCCCAAATGACTGCAAAATCCAGTCAGATACAGACTTTCCATTTACCTTTCACAAAAGTAACAATTTGGATGACGTAATTTATCTGGTTCTCACACACCTTTCAGGAAAAAAAGGTACTAAATGGGGGTTCAAGGTACAGACGCTTGTCACTGGGGTGGTACCCTCAAGGATATGTCTTTTGTACCTGAGGAACATGATTAAGGTGCATAATTCGACCTAAAGGACAACTATTGTACCTTTGAGGGTACATTTAAATTGTTAAGTTGCAGAGAGAAAATGTACCTGTACAGTGTACTTTTTTTTGTGTGACAGTGTATGGGGCTATAAGTGTCAGATTAACTCAACGGCATAAAGAAAATCTATTAGATCTACCCCATGGGCTATTTATAATGAACAGAACCGTTCAATCCTGAAACGTACCTGCGGACGGCTGATCCTCGAGATGAATCCACAGGACGTCCACTTTCCCCCATTCGCCCCAGTGCGAGGTTATTCGATATTAAAGGTCCGGAGCAAAGAGACGAGTAAAAAAAAAAGAAAGGACTGCTGTCACATCTTGTCTACATTATTCGACTATATTAAGTCCTGGAAAAGCGCAACTTCCGGACGCTGATCCTGGCGTCGCTCCATCAGCTGTGTGAGAGTGTGATGAGCAGGTGGGCTGTGTTCAGCCGCAGTTCTGGGGTCTTCAGCCTGGCGTCGCTCCATCAGCTGTGTGAG
>JAOUQW010000027.1:8342063-8353692 GCA_028565825.1 Olivaichthys viedmensis
ATGTATTGCTCTTCTGATGGTGTGCTCACTTTTGGTCTGCGCCTGATCGTGCTTTGGATACAACTGATCCAGTTTCAGCAAAGCGTTTTAGAGTGCCATACAGTGGCAGTGGAAAAAAAATCCAGATTTTCTATGTGGTCTCAGACTTTTGGACCCCACTGTATATATTAAGAACTTGTTTTAATAACATTTCCATGATGTCAATGTTGAGAGCTTCATATACATAAATTGAACAGGACTGTTCCCACATTGATAGTACCCATGAAGGAAGTACCTCCTAAATCCCAGCTCAACCCATGCCCATGCCCATGATTGATGATTGAGTTATGTTTTAATAAAAGACAGAAACTAATGCATTTAATCGATAGTAAAACAAAACACATGACGTGATGGATTTTTAAATACAGTTTGTAAAACCCTTTTTTTTTCTTTTTCTAAAAAAGCTGTTACATAACATTGCTGTTTACGAAAAGAGCTCTCAGCTCCAAACCAATTTCTCGGAAAATGGAGAAAAATGTATGCTTTCAACTGAATTATCATAAAATTACCTGGTGTTGAAAAATGTTTACCACAACTATAAAATTCTGAGAGGTTATAAAACGACAGATGTAGAAGAAAAAAAAAATACTGGTATATATGAGCTTTTCTCTCAACACCAATGAAGTTCATTGCACAGAAATAGTGTAATGGACAAATATAGTAATAAGAACATAATAATACAATAATAGGCTAATAAGAGAAGGAGAATATGTTTATTGCTGGTTATCTCTTTAAAGGAAAGTGTGATCTGTGATGTTAAGAAAAGTAAAGAGGCTTAAGATCAATGTAATATAATTCACATGCAAGACCAAGTGATATAAATGCTGTATTACTATATTACTGTTATTATTGTATATTACTATTGTTGCAACTTATAGTTTGGCCGACCGCTTCGTACATATAGCACACATAAGTATGAGCGCTTATTATAGCCTCTATGTTCAGTTGTGGCTCTCTGTTCTTTATCTTGCTTTTGCTTTTCGGTAGGTTGGTGGAAACCTAGTCTGGCATGTCAGAGAAAGTCAGAGCTGCAGTCAAATTTTCCAGACTGTATAATATTCATCAACCCATTTTGATTGAGTCTTTAATGAGTCTTGTGCTTTGGTCCTGATACTGAATCTTTATGTTATTACTTAACTGTCTTGTTCCAAATGACATTTACTATGAATTTGCACATGAGAATATTTACAACTAACAATACATAATATATGCAAATCAATCATTAAATGTGTGACTCCTTAAGAAGTAGCTAACCACTGACAGCATGGACTCTCTGCTGTCTGTGGGGATTTTAGGGAACGTGTTTAAACACCTTAATACAATACGTCTGAACCTCTACTCAAAATTTAAAAAGAAAAATGTAAAAGAAAGAGTAAAACACAAGTCGGTAGTCTACTGTGAGAAAATATATACTTTATATGGAATTTTGTATGACCTTAATCTCATGGCATATCATAAATCATTAAAAAGCTCGTACCGTTTTCTGTGTGTGGCTGCATTGCATTCAAGGAATTTATCCATTCTTCCTCCAACTTCCTTTCAGAATTGACTAGATTCAGACTTAGCAGATGTAGTTCAGTATTGTGGCCACCAGATGGACAGTATCATTGCCTACTGTAACCTCACTGAAAAGCTTTGTAGGTCTCCATACATGAGGCTTCCTCAAAACCACTACATGTAGAGTCACCTGATGTGTAATCAAAACGTCTATTTGAAAATCACAGAAAGTTACACGTCCTGGGCCTTATGTTAAGACCTTCAAAAAAAGTCTGCATTATTTTATACATCCATTTATTTGAAGCTTTAGCCCAGAATTTCATAAAGGCAACCAGAAGTTAAAGCCCTGCAATTCAAGATTAGTATAATTATTATACATTCGGTTTCAACAACTTGTTTGCATTGGTGACACTTGTGGGACTCATTTGGACCAAAAAACAACAAAAAGAAACAGAATAGTAAAGATTAAAACATTTGGCAAAGAATTATAAAAGGTTTGTGCTGGCTGGTATTTGTGTGAAGAGGTCAAATCAAGGGTTCAGGTGCATCAGTGCCTATCAGTGTCACTCACGTAGCCTAATTGTGGATTCAGGAATCACATTCAGGAACATGTCTCTTTTTTTTTTACCTTCTTGGCTTGACCAGTAAACCAACCAACAAGTTCTCTTGTCTTAATAGTTTTTACAATAATAAGATACATTTTTCTAAACCAACTTTAAAAATAAAATGTCAGGGTCAGCTATGGTACCACTCCCCTGTAGCAGTTGACTGTTAAGAGCCTTGCTCAAGGGCCCAACACTGGCTCTCTGGCAGTGGAACTCAGACTCTCACTAACACAAAACCACAATCACTGATCTACAATCGCCCAAGACTTCATAGTACTTCAAGAGGTCATAGTACTGTAATGATCTATACTGATGTCAAATGCAAATTAAAAAAGTCTCAAAAATCTTGGACATCAAATCTACAGAAGTAGTTTTTGTTGGTTGTTGATAGCAGAAAACTGACAACACTCTTGAGTTACTTTATGTTCTTACGTAGTGCTCCTTCAACACTAAAATGAATCTCCTAGACCCGTAGGTAAAAGTGTATATATATCATATTATTAGGAAACTTGTCTTAAAATACTCATTTAAATAACTGACATTATATTTTACAGCTCTCTTATATTTTATATCTTTCTTGCCAGTTGATAAAAGACCTCATCACAGCTGATTATATGATAGGCTCTTATGGCTTTCTTCATTCAATTAATTAAGGAGACATTTCTCTTATTTCACCCCTTCGAGCTTCAGTTAATTATCTGCAAAACTGTTTCTATACTGAATTAACTGCTGTTGGAAAATCGGTGATGGTTAGTTCTACCATTTTTCCAGCTGCATAGTCACACCTGCAAATGAAAAACGGAGTATAAACCAAACACACAAACACAGATGTTGCAATTTAGAAATGTTTAACAGCCAATAAAGTTGATTTAACATCTCTTAATGGATTTCTCTGTACTGCCTGGGTCAAGAAAACGTCGATGTAGAATTACTGCAAATAATAATAATAAGATAATACAGATAATATAATCAATATCAAACAAGATTGACCATAGTTTACCATATTTATATGAAAGAAGATCCTAATATATTTAAAGCAATCTGGCTCTGTGTAGGTTCACATGTGTATTCAGAGCTTTTGATCTTGATATTTATACATTTATTCACATTTATTTATACATTATTATGCCCACTGTTCATTTGAAAGAGTAAAAGAACAAACAAAACAGCATAATGCTCCGTTGATGCCATGGCTTCATTGGGCTTATTTTCACTTTACTGTTATACTTTTACTTTATTGTAGATTTGATCCTGTTTTTATTCAGCAGAACATGTGACTTTGTACTTATTCATTTTGCCACATGACTGTCGTGTGACTATGAAACGCTGCATGTGTGAGTGAATGTGTCTCTGTGAGTAAAGAGTGATTATAGTATTCTATTACAACCAGACCACTGTTATCAAACATATCGTTGTCCATATCTGACACTCTTTGTTTTCATATGGGCTTTTTTTTTCTTTCTGTTACAGTCTGCTCAAATCCAGTTTAATGGTGCAAATGACTAAAGCACATAGAGTATGTTGGATTCCCCTGGAACGCCTCATGGAAACTTATCACTAATCAATTTAATCCAACAAGCCTAGCACAGGGAGAAGAATTACAAATAAACTCTGCTCTGTCAAATAGAGTGCATATTTTAGTAAGCCACTATCTGGTCCAGAATGTATTATCTAGTGACTAGGGGAAACTAGGGGAAACATAGGCCTAATCTATGCTGAGGCCTGAAAGACTATTATTTCCTTTGGGTCTCAAAGGCAGTCTTTTTTATTTTATTTCTGCTGGCACCGAGCTACCACACAATTTGTTTTACGTTTTTATTCATTTCAGGGAGAAGAGGTCATTTTGTTACTTTATTAAAAACATTGCATAACCACCAGTGTCACGTGACTCCGATTATGATTAACAAGTAATGGAGTGCACCTCAACGTACGTGTGTCATCTGGTTCAAGTTCTTTGCAAGACTGCTTCAGATCCAGGCACCATTACACAACCAGGTGCAGCTAAAACTACTTTGGACTTGAAGGACAAAAACAGTTGCGCTTAAAAAAACAACAACTGGTCAGAAGCAGTAGGTAGAATGGTTCGAAATCTTGTTTTATAATTATTCAAAAGTCCTACATGCATGCAAATCCAAAGTATTTGAATTGCTTCTGTACAAGATACACTAATGTGGTTTCGGCAAAGGCAGTGATTCCCAACCTCAGCCCCCTGTTGCGTTTCCTGTTCTGCTTCTACTAATCAGCCAATTATCACGTCTTTAATACCGACACTGAGATTCGTGGACAGGTGTAAATGAGCTTTAATCGGCACTGGGATCTTGCATTTAACTGAATTCATCTGCATCTCTTGTGCGGGATGTGTGCGTTGGTCTCGCTTACTCCCGACCGCCGCTAGAGGGCGCGGTGCACTGGTGTTCATGAACCATAATACATTTTAATATAAGGACAATCCGATTTAATTGGAAGGAATGGGCAGTGTATAGAAAACATAATCGTACGATTAGATTATCTCGTGAGATGAAGCGGCACGCGGTTCAAAAAACGAGGAAATGGCCAGGGCAGAGGGTTTTTTTTTCTTTCTTTCTTTTCTTCAATAGGCTATCAGCAATCACTTGATTGAGATCAGAATGAGAATTTACAGTAAATGTGCTGTATAGACAAATACTAACCTGATGACGGACAAACAACAGAGCCGAGAACATTTGTTTTGTGACGACACAATGTACAAAAATAGCAAAATAGGCATAATCAAGCCAGGTTAAAAATGAGGTCAATGAGAGTTTATATATATATATATATAATATGTGTGTGTGTGTGTGTGTGTGTGTGTGTAGACAACACAGGCAACAAGGCTATAAATATAGCAGTATAACTTCTCTGATCATTTTTAATCAGAGCCTCAATTTTTAATTAGCTAGATGAACGGATGAATGAAAAACTCTTAAATGACGCGACGCGTCAATCCTAATCTGTCACACGTTACGGTGGGCTTTCTTCGGTTCTAACGATATTTCTCCTCCGTAACGGGAGAAACCTGGGCAAAGTTCACGATTATCTCCCGGTCCTTTGCAGCGGGACGGTTATCCGACGCTCGGTTCATCGCCCCGACGAATGGACAACGCGATCCTGCTGGAACGAAGAGGGAATTAATATGGCTGTGCGCAGCCCATGTGCCAGTGTAGTAGTAAGCGCGCGCTGTGCCGCTGACACGACGCGCATAACAAAACCCCGCGGAGTTCGCAGCGCTTCGGAGCTGCTTGCCCCCTCCCCTCCCCTCCAGACACAGACAACAACATCCACGATCATAGGGGCGCGTCTCCGACACCGCCGCCGACCAATAAGCCGCGTGTCTGGGCAGAGAGCGAGCGGCTGAGCGCACGCCGAGGCCCAATCAGCGCCTTTGTGTTCACTGCCGGCGCCGGGGACTGCACAGGAAAGAGGTGCCGCAGCGCTTCAGGAGCGGACAGCGAGCCCGGAGCCAGAGCAACCTGAGGCGGCGAAGGCGAGTCAGGTGAGTCCGGGGATCCAGCCGCGGCCTAACCGGGTTCGGACGAGACTCTTTTTTTTTTGAATTCGCGGCGGCGGGATTTTGAAACGTTGGCATAAAGGAGCGAAAACGAAACGTGTCCGTTGCGACGGACCGACGACAGGAAAGCCGGTTTTTACAAATCCGAGCGGAGTAGCCCGTGGACAATAGCGTGGCTAGCTTTCCAACAGTTGCAAGCGGCTGAGCTAATACTATTAAAATGAGCTCCGGAGGTCTGTTCGGGCGCTCGAGCGGCGGTCGTGACAGAACCGTGTAGAATACATCCACGTTTTTGTGTGTGTGTGTGTGTGAGGGAGAGAGAGAAAAGCCGTTTCATTGTTTCATCTCGGAGTCTCTGGGGGTTTAAACCAGCTTGGCGAAGAAAGCCGAAGCGTCGTCCCCGGCTATAGGCGAGAGAAAGCTCCGGTTCATCAGCACGGCGCCGCGCCGCCCCGCGCGCGTAACGCTAGCATTTCTCCGCGAGACGCAGTGGAAAGAGTTCGGGTGAACGGAAGAGTGCGCGCTGGTCGTGCTGGCCATTTGGGTGACGTGTGGCGAGGGCACACGGTAGTGTACGGTAAGAGCTGATGGCTGTACAGTTTGGAGGGGGGAGGAAGGGAAGGAGAGAGGAGAGAGAGGAGGGGGGTCAGAGGCAGAGGCAGATCCGAAAAATGCATCAGCCATTTACGTAAGTGAGGACGCTGTCTCACTCTCAACTTGCTCCGTGTGCGCGCAAATGGCTGCCCAGCAGCACTTTGACAGGCGCGAGGCTGCCTGCAAATGCATTCCAGCGTAAATGCACGTATTGATCACCACCAACAGAGATGACGCTCGGGAAGAAACTCTGATCAATAATATAGAGATATATAGATATGTGTGTGTGTGCGCTGCTTTTTTGTGTGATCCTGCAGACAACGTCAAAAAGTGAGACACGTCTGGTGTACAGCTTTTATTCCCTCTATAGTGTGTTACAGCGGTCCGCGTGGATGTGCTGCTCTTCCTCATAGGGTCTAGGGGTTGTTGTTGTTTTGTAGTGGCTCTAATTTGCTTGCTGAGCAGTTTTATTTTGTTTATATTTTTATTTTTGTATTTTTTGGGGGGCAAATGGGTAAGGGGAGGTTCTGCCATGTGCATGCTATATTTTAGACAGGAAGCCTACGTTCTTACTTTTTTTTTTTTCTTTTCTTTTTTTTGATTAAGGATGGTGGAAGAAGTTAAACTGCACACATTTAGAAAACTATGATTTTTTTTTTTTTTTTTGATTTTTTTTTAAAGTCATTCAGAGAATGCAAGAGATTTGAAGTGCACTCTCGTGTTAAATGGGTTTTTACTGTTGGCCATGCAGGTGCATTTTTTTGTGTGTGTGTGGCTTTTTGCACTTTATAATAACCGGTCACTTTGTTTTTCCGGCTCCCAGAAATATTCTTTAGAGTCGCTCTCTAATGCTTCTGACATTGAAAGCAGCATTTATGAGGACTACTTTTACGTGTCGTGTCATGGTTCATGACATGTTCGCTACAACGGTATTCGATCTTTTGATTATGGATGATCCCACCTTTTTTGTTTTTCGATACAATACCAATATCGGAGCTCTGAGTATTGGCGACACCGAAACTGGACCGATACTGGCGCCCACTCAGTAGCCGAGCTGACTGTCTGCAGGCTTCTGTTGCCAAGTTATGTGAAAGATAAGAGGCATGATCACAAGCATTCATGACATTAAATACGCCAGTGGATCAGAGAATTTGTCAAATTCTATCTGATACCAATCCAGTGTTTCAGGCCAATATTGGCCTGATACTGATTTTGTGTGTCCTTACTTTCTGTATTCTGTATCCTTACTTTTTTTTTCTTTTCCTTCCTTACCTTTTGAAGGACTCCCTATGAAACAAAGGTGTGGAATTATTCTGTTAACAACTTCACAGTCCACACTTATTTGTTTACTTTTTATTACTGTATTCAACATAGTAGCTCATTTGGGTCATAGATTTTGTTTTCCAGCTTCTCTATGTAAAACCTTCATTAGAAGTCATTTCAAGATGTAGCGTTCTACACCTTTGTGGCCTTGGTGCCCATGAGTCGTCTGATTTTATGTTCACAACTCGCAAGTTGAGTGGGCTGCACTCTGGTTGTCCGTCTGACTAACCCCATCATCTGCTGCTCAAATACATAGTTATCGTGTCCTGAAGACCACTTGTCCCCAACAGACGCGTCGAACAGGAGCCAATTGTTGTGTTCTCTTGTTCTGCTCATTTTGAAAGAGGCTGCTGCACACTGTGAGGGCACCCCACTAGTATTACATCCTCGGGAGGGGTCCAAACAATGTTCTTATTGACTGTTGTGCTCAAAGACATTTTGTTTGGACTGCTTTTTTCCCCTTTTTACAGATGCAAGATAGAAAAGCAGGGTTGTATTTGTTTGTTTTTTTTGTTTTTTCCTCTACTTTTTTATTTATTTATTTTTTTAAAGCTATTCATCACTTCAGTCAACGCACCCCAGCTTGCGGTCACAGCCTGTGAAGGGATTTCATGCAGTGTGCTCTCTTTAATTTCCACGGTGCATGGTTGCCATATCTCCAGCGACTGCCTGCTGTAGCTAAACCCATGAGATCTGCGTTACGTGTCGCCAGGTGATTAGATGGAATACACCGTGCTGGGGAAAGACTCTGTGGGCCGCCTAATTTTGATCAACATAAATTTCACGACTGATGTTCCCCACTGTAAAAGTGATCTTTCTACCAGATGTTGTGGTGGTGCAGCTCCGTTCAGTGCTTTAGAACAATATTACCGCTCTCATGCGCAATGTGACAATATATCAGAATTGGGTGGGATATAATGCTGTTTTTATTTGTTGTCCAAACGAAAACAGTATTTGTCTTCGTCAGGTTGATGCATCTACATCATGCTACTCGCAGCTGATGTAACACACCAGAAATGAACTGCGTTTAGAACTGAGCTGGAGGCTTGGACTCGCGGCACAGAAACTTGTCCTGGCTTTGTTTCAAAACTGCTAAATCGTCAGAAAAGGCAGTGTTTAGAAATGAGCCGTGTCCCCTTGGCGAAGATCGCTAGTAGACGCAACAAAGTGACTCGTGCTGTAAACACGCACCAGTAGATATATAGCTGTGAAATATGATGACCTTCCCTAAAGTTTTGAACACTGACTGAGTGACCTCTGAATGGTAAGAATAGGTCTGTCA
Source organism: Olivaichthys viedmensis (assembly GCA_028565825.1). NCBI lineage: Eukaryota > Metazoa > Chordata > Actinopteri > Siluriformes > Diplomystidae > Olivaichthys > Olivaichthys viedmensis. The sequence goes on from JAOUQW010000027.1 coordinate 8,350,930, forward strand.
AATGTTCTCATGTTAATCTTGTTAACCTATAGTACCTTTTGTAAAATCATCTTTATTCATTAGGCCATCCGTTTTGTGCTCAAGTTTGACTTTGGAGTAAAACGTAATGGATGAACTGTCGGGGAGAAAATGCTTTGAATCATTGTCACTTCGATAAGCTGGGGTAAAGCTGCTGTTCTCGCTCATTCAGATGAGGCCCGTAGGTCGTGGCATCGGGGTCACCACACGTCCGATTGAATCTATAGGACATAGTAACGAACAGCATCAAGAACTCAGACCTTCGTATTGATATCACACTGCAACAAATGAACACTTGCATGCTTTAGCAATATTTAATAGACCCTGTTGTACCGTAGAACTTTATACTTGGTACGTTCCTACTGTGTACTGCATCGTTCATTTGCTTTTGAGTTTTTAACGTGTGGCTAATGCATTGCTTTGCCCTTTTTTGGTGAAACTTTTCCACAAAAGACTTGTCTAGCTCCTTTTATATAGGTCAGCTCTCAACCTAAGTAGAGGTGAAAAGACCTGCATACATGGACTACTTCAGTGCACTTTGCATACCCTTAGGACAAAATGAAGAATACAAGAAGACATTTAGTGTGTTAAGTTTCACAGATGTTCCCTATTGTTAATATTACTAACATCTTAATATAATCATTAAAATGACATCAGTTCAAAAGTTTGCATCTCCCTTTTGGAGTGTGATTCAAGTTTATGCGAGAATATTTCTATGCCCACCCTTTGCCTTTATAACCATGTCCAACCTCTTTGTGTGTCCTCTGAATAGCGTTTGGATCCTTTCAGCTGTAATATTTGCCCCTCTTTCTTCTTGACATGCGTTATAAATCTGCTGAATGTCATACACTGGCTTTTTCAAATCGGGTCTTTTGCTTCTTTATTAAACAGTTTTTCTGCAGACGTAGCCTTATGTTTTGGATTGTTTGTATTATTGCAGAAGTCTTTCTTTTTGGAGCCAAATTGTAAAATAGTAGTACATTTTTCCTTTTTGTCACCCAGAGACCATGGGGGTGGATGTAAACTTTTGCAATCAACTGTAGGTTTGAAAGCAGATATCTGTGTATATGTATAAGAGTACTTTTCTGCACATGGCTCTGTCCTTTTGTAGTTGGAAGTACCACATCAGCAGATGATCCACACTCACAGGTGTCTGCCCTACGTCTGTGGAAGACTATACATCTTGAGAAGGAATTTTTAGATACGTTTTGCGATTCAAACTTGCATAATGTTGAGTTCTATTTTAAAGAAATTTGTTTGTAAGGATCAAGAAATTAGCATCATTAGCTTGGAATTAGTATAGATCACCCCCACTTCTCCAAAAAGAAACTCTTTTGAGGGTGAGAAGCTTTGTCAGTTGCTGTATGTGCTGCTAACTGAGGTGTTTGATGCTAATACATGCTAGTGATTGTGAAGTATATCTACATGCCGTGTTGATTTGCTACAATGTGGCAGGATTTAAAAACTCTAGTTGTTAGTTGTTTTCAGTGTGTGATTTAGGTTGTAACACAGATTGTGAAGAGCACATTTTGCATACACACTTGTTAACACCCTGCCCCCATGCACTTGAAAAAGCATCAACTTCTGTTGCTGCAGGCTCTGCAATCTTACCTATATACCCATTTTCTGTGCGTTTTCACCCAATATAGAGGAGTCCAATTACCTGTCTTTAGAAGTCTCTCTTCTTGCAATTTGAGTGGCAAAACACTCGGTTTCTTTGATGGATATGAAACATCTTTCTGTTATCATTTTGAAGCAGCAGGCGTGCAGCATCATGCAGCATCTCGGCTCCGTGCTGGATATTCTTATATATTCTGAATTTGGGTTGTCTGGAATCAAGCTAATCAGTGTGTCTGGGATTGCATATGACTTGCTGGTTACTTGTTATCCGTTTTAGCTTTTGTGGCCACGATGTTGAATGATTGAGAACAAGGATGATGGACGCACTTGACTGGGTTGTGTAGTCGTGTGGTGTTCTACTGGTCTTGTTAACACCTGAATGGAGTGGTAATGTTCAGCAGGCCTCATGCAAGCATTATTAAACCCCACACAGAAACAATCAAGCCAGATGAATGGCTCCCTGTGAAGTTTAATTAGAGGGCCTTCCTGACGGTTGAGCTAGATAAACAGCAGCAGGAAACATGCCTCTAACCATGATGGAAGAAGAATGCATACATATGAGAAGTGGAAAACCTCAACCGAAGATGGCTACAGAGTGACCCACAGGCAGTAGTACGATAGTTTTTGGAAGCACTCTTCTGTTGTGTTGGCATAAAGGTTTCTGAAACCTGAAGTACCAGAAGATTCATTAGTTTGTTCAGACTCTCTGCTTTGCTGTTAATTTAAATATGCGGAAAATTACATTTGAGGATTTGTATTGTATTGAAGGAACTGGAAGATTGTCAGTGAGAAGTTTGCGAAGTATTAGTCTCGCACAGAAGATGAAAACCAAAGACTACGTAGTATACAGTGGCACTTGCTCTTATACATGCATGTGTAAGAATATAGGTTAAGTGTGTGTGTGTGTATATGTATATGTATATATATATATATATATAATGTGTGTGTGTGTATGTATGTATGTATGTATGTATGTGTGTGTGTGTGTGTGTGTGTGTATATATATATATATATATATATATTATATATATATAAAATACACTCACTTAGCACTTTATTAGGAACACTATACTAATACTGGGTAGGGCCTCCCTTTGCTCTCAAAACAGCCTCAATTCTTCATGG
>JAOUQW010000027.1:8358671-8390226 GCA_028565825.1 Olivaichthys viedmensis
CTCTCTCTCTCTCTCTCTCTCTCTCTCTCTCTCTCTCTCTCTCTCTCTCTCTCTCTCTCTCTCGCTCGCTCGCTCGCCTTTTGGCCCGTCTCCTCCACCCTTCTCCCAAACCTCCACTCCCTCCCTCGGGCAACAGCAGAAGAATTGATTAGTGGCATGGCGTAAAAATAGAAGGGCCTGTTGTCATGGCAACGGACACAATGAGCTGTTGTCTTGTTTAATGAAGATCAGGGTTTTAAGTGTTATGGCTGAAGGAGCGTGTGCAGGAGACGCTGCTCACATCTAGGTGTGTCTAACGTTGTGTGTGTGCGTGTGCTGAGAGACAGATTTGCTTGTTTAGACAGAAGGGATTGTACCATATCTGTTTCCATGTGTTCAGTTGTATGCAGATCGTGTGTGTGTGTGTGTGTTTGTTTAGCTATCTTTAGTGTGAAGGCAGATATGACACAATTGAAATCAAATGCATCATGCATTTGCACTCAAAGCACCATATTGACACTAAACCCGCATTCTGTTACTCACAAGTCCTATAAAGTGGAATCCAACCAATTACAACTCTGTTGCTAAGGGGGCCATCCGCCTAAATAGCCTTATTAGTGTCAGAAACTGGCCTTGTGCAAATTCTGGTCCCATTTCAAGCAGGCGCTCCCTCTGTGCAATAAACGAACAGTAACAGTAGGAGAATGCTTGGGCTGGTCAAGTCCTTGGTCCAAATAGCGAATTAACCAATGAGCTTTGCTGTGGTGCTCATGATCAGCAGCATAAAGTGCTAACTTATGGCATGCTATGCTCAAAACATGTAGTTCAATGTAAGCATGTGCTTGATTTTCCTTCTCGACAACCTACTGTATGATTTGATACAGGTAACTGCCAAGAAGGAAAGCAAGTTTGCGCGTCTCGCTGTTTGCTCATCTGAATTTGCATCTTTCAAATAGATGGTAATTGTTCAGTGGTGACAGTTTTCAGAAAGGACACATGAGCAGCTTTCCTGAGTTAAGATGCTACAGCAAGATGTTTTTTTCTTATTTCTAATAAGCACATGGTTCCCTTTCTCCTCCCTGCTTCAACGTTCCAGTACATTTGTGAATGCTGGTAATCCCTTTTTATCAGATTTAGTGACTGATTATGGTGCTTTTCCCTTGAAGAATGGAGCTGAGCTGTTCTCACCCTCGCACTCCTTGCCTTGCTTATTTTTAGCATTCCATTGAGGTGTAGGGAGTTGTTAATAGAACCCAGGTTTTTTTTATATACATACTCAAATTTTAGACATATCAAAATGTGAGTCTTTCCTAGACTCCTCAATACTCTTGTAGATTCACCGAACAGTTAACTGACTGACTTATTCGACTCTTTTGATTTGAATCAGGTCTTAGTACCTTAGAGACTAGTGTTCATTTCTCACATCACACTCTTTTCACAGAACATCCTTCTGGTCTAGACACAGAGCAGAGGTTAAACAGGACCAGCATAAGGTCTGAGTGCAGTGGTGTTTTGTCCCTCTCCTCTGGAGCTGTGAATGTAGCAATGGCTGCCGCGTGAGCTCATGAGTGCATTGCTGAAGTCGTATTTCTGCTTTGCACGCCCTCGGGGAGGTCACACTCGTGCTGGAGTGCTGGCGTCTGTGAAAGTGAGCTCATAGAGGCGACTACAGCACAGGGGGGGCTCGCCGCCTCGCTGTCATTTTAACATCTGAATTTCTCAAAGACAACTGAGGATGCCACTGCTATGGAAGCAGGAAACAGCGCTGTTTAAAAGGTCTGACATGTCTGTATTAATGGCCTGGTCTTGCATCGTTTCATCCAGGGGCGAGCGATATAACCAACCTTTTTTTAAATTGTGAATATTTTTATTTTATTTTATTTTTTTCCCTGGAAATGCACTCTCTGTAGAACAAAGTTTGGATGCTCTTGTAGGCTTTTCTCCATCATGGGTATTTCTTAATTGACTGATCACATCGGTCGGTTTTCATGCAAATTTCCAAATTCAAATTTAGTAGGAGATTTTTTATATATATATGATCGATAGACAGACATTTCTGTCTGTCCGTCAGCTCATTCCCAGAAAAGTCAGACCTAGCATTTTGACTGGAATGTAGTTAGTATGCTGTGGCAACATGTTCAGGAAAGAATATCAGAGAAATCACAAGCTTCATCTCCTATAAATGTGTAGGCCCAAAGCTCTCCCTTCAATCCATAAATACCAGATCGTGCAACCAGATCTTTAAACTATCTGGGAAATGGGTAATTTGGCTGGCTAACTTTAAAGAGCAACTCCAGCTAAATGTAACAAAAATTATCTTAAACTGTATTATCTCTTATTTTGATCATTTCTGACTTTAAACAAAAGTAATGTTCCGTTACTAGCTTATTTTACCAAAAAGTTGGGGGTTGGCCTTAGGCACGAGTGACGCACCCAGACATCAACTAGTAGTTGGGGAACGGGCTTATTTCATTCCCACGCTGTTAAAACACATTTTTGACATTGTTCATTCATTGGAGCGCGGAGTGCTTTCTCACCATCAGTAAGTAAATATATCGTGCAAATTGTTCGTGTTGGGCCGTCAGATTCTTATCAATATGTGTCATCTCTGTATACGATCAAATAAAGTTTATTAGTGCGACGAAATAATCTCAGTGTGCGCGAAGCCGCTTCCTTTCGTCAAGTTTAATAGGAACGGCCTTTATAAAGTCGTGATCAGCTCACGGGAATTAATGGCCTCGCTCATTTTGTCTGTTGAGCATTTGAGCAGTAAAAATGACCAAAATACACATCTCTATATAGCTTCTACCGGCAATTGAATAACATGGAGCGTCTTTCTGTGGGTGACACCCCCCAGTGATTACGTCTAGGCGTGTAGCAGCCGGCGTTGCAGATGTGGCCGTGGCAACAGGGGCGAAAAAGGCATCTGGAGTTGCTCTTTAAGGCTTTAAATATTGTCACTGAGACTCTTCTGCCTCTCTCTTTTCTGGTGAAGTAACTGGTGTAGACTGTCGCCAATCACATCCACTGACTGGGACATGACTGCATATTGGGCAAACATTTCAGCTATGAGCTGGCTGCCTGCTATTTTTAGCAATCTGTTTATATTTTAGGGAAAATTACACGAGTAGCCTTTGTATTGCTCAACATGGTTGATTAATTTCTACCGGTGTCTCATTTCTTACTGGTATTCCACCCACCACTACTTCCATGTTAACAATGTTTTTAATCGCTTTCCTTTTTCCTAAAGAATCAAGTCAGTCGTGGGCGTGTTCAAGCTTGAATTTTGAACTTGAACACAAGCATGAAAGAAGTTTGAATTATGGGAGGTGGAGGATGTCGAAAGGATATTTGTTATATAATCCTTATTTATATTCGTTTGGTAATTTTTTTATATGTTTTGTTTTCATCTTTATTGTACATTGACAGCAGGGGTGGGTAAGGTGGACAAAATATATCACGATACTTGGAGACATTGTCACGATATAATACATATCACACTATTTAGCTTTGCTAACAGCGCGCCATCAACAGTACTGCTACATAAATTTAAAAAATGAGTTTGTTAGTGTTATAGAAGTATTAAAGATACCCACTACTTCTCAGAAAAGTGTATTGTAATGCTATTTATCACTGTATTATAGATTATATCATCATATCGCCCATCTCTAATTGACAGCGGGTTGCTGCAATAACTTGTGAAAATGTTACTTTATTTTGATTTTCCTAACTCAGAAATGGGTATCGTCAGGTGTCAGTGCTTTTATAGCTCCATTGTTATTTGCTGTAACAAGTACAAAATAGATTTTAACATCCAGTCATTTTAATTTCCCTCCTTACAGTTTTTCATAATACAGCTCCACTGATTTTATTGGTGCTTTGTTAGCAAAACCTTCGTAAAACGAAACATCGGGGTGCATATCCTGTGTCGTAAAGATGTCTTCAAGAATTGCAATGTTACCCAGCCCTAATGTTCAGTGTCCATTTTGAAATTGTGCATTTTATTAGTTTCTTATCTCTTTAAAGGTAAGAGTAGTCTACTCTGCTATGGCCAGAGGCCATAGTGGTGTTTGTGTTTAGGGAAATCTAAATCTAGGTTTAGATGAACTTGGTGAAGCTTTGCATGGGTACACTGCTGCCCATTCTATGGAAAGGGATGCGTCGTGATGGCCGAGTTCAGGTGTTTGCTGTGATTTTACAATCCGTGATTAATTATACGTCCCAGTTATTGAAACTATTTCAGGTATATCCCTGTTCCATTTTGGCTGTGTGACCTTAAAACTGCTTACCCATCAGCTGAAGTTTTTCTTGGATATCAAACATGCTTTTCAGAACAATTAAAAAAAAAAAAAAAAAAAAGATATTGTGTTTGTGACTGTAGGGTTTAGGGAGAATCTTTTGAAAAGTTAGCTTCTGCTCTAATTCAGATCTTTCTCACTTCAAGCCAGCCTATACACGTCCCCAGAATGGAGAGAATAGCAGTGTAAAGCTTGCACAGAAAGTCCAGTCGTCATTTTTCTTTCCCAATGTTGGTAGTGGTTACCCTGCGTGACCCTGTACCAATCCTGTTCTCTGCAGTTTCAAACTGGGTTACTGCCTCAAAGGCTTCTGTTTGCCATAAATCACCCTCCTTACATTTAAGGTCATAGAAACGTATTGTGCGACTGCGCCCGATCACGGTGGATTTGCAGTGCTCCAAGCAGCGTGTTGGTTGCCTGTTGGTGAGCAGCACTGTGCTACTGTGCTTAAGTACTTTGTTTATTATCTTACTTACTCGCCATTATTCGAAGAGCACACCTCAGTGATGATGCAGAAGCCATTTTGAGATCTGTGAAGCTCTGCATTAGATGGAGCAAATGGGGAAGGCTTAATCTAGCCAACAGAGCGGGTGGCTGATCAGACGGGCTGGATCAGCGCGGGTACGCTCGGGATACGGGCCAGCACGACTGGGGTGAAAACCCCTGCGCGCTCATGATAAGCACTGCGCCCTGGGACGAATCGCAGCGAACATTTGGAAAATTAAGACTCTGGTGGAATCAAGAATTATTTTTATTTTTTTTGTATCGCCGTGCTCTGTCTGTGTGCACTCCTGCTGCCCTGCGTGAGGGATGCGATGCCATTAGCATGCGGGTTTTGCGAGGTGGGGTGGGGAGTTGCATCAGCCAAATGAATTGTCATGATGCAGATCATGCGTGAAATGAGCTGTGGATTCCACCATGCGCTCACAAATGGCCTTCTTATTATTACACCCCATCGTCTGGCGTTTGGCCTGTTTTTACCAACCTCTCCAAATCTGTTATGTCTTAGTGTCAGACTGGGTGCCTGTGTGTGTGTGTCTGGGGGGTCTTCAGGGTGTGATGGCGTTTAGAGAGGGCAGAAGGAGGAGGACATCTTTGTGCACGCAGCGATCCGATCGACAGACAGCAGTGGCGTGTGCATAAAGAAAGCGCTATACTGGAGGGGGGATGGGCAGACGGGGAATTAAGGTTTGGCATTATGACAGGGTAGTGTGTCAGGAGAGCGCAGTGCGCTGCCTTCCTTCTTCTTTTTTTTTTTTTTTCCATTCACAACACTGTTTATTACTCTTTATTCTCACCCTGCCACGCAGGCACACACTTCTTTCTTTTCTTTTCTTTTTTCTTCTTCTTTTTTTTTCTCAGTCCTTTGCATTATAAATGCACTGATTACGAAAAATAGGTTGCAGTCGGCAGTACCTTAAAGGGGCCCCCAGAAAGCAAGCGTGTGTGTTTATTTTTACAACACAGCGAGGGAAGAAATAGGGGGGGGGGAGAACACTTTTTTTTGGGGGGGGGGTGCAGAACGAGGGAGGGGCCACTTTTGGCTTTGTGGCGTGTGGCACGACTGGAGCTGAATGGCGAGGGTACAAAGGAGAGCCTTTATATTGGCACAGTCTATGAAACCACAGTTTTTGAGGGGGGTTAAACTGTGAGGCCAGCAGCATCCTCGCTTGACACCAACTCTGCACTGACTACCAGTTAAACAAATGTACTGCTTTAGTATCAGTGGCAGTGAGCGTACAGTAACTTGCGTGCCAAAGGGCAGAAATTTAGAGTTCTGATGGGGGTGGGGGCACAGAAATGCTGACTGCACTACTTTTTAATACTAGTCATTGTTTTTTTTTTTCAGTGTCTGTAGGGTTAGGTGATCCTCTCTGTAGTTTCACCGATAGCTCAACTTCTCAATCTCTTTCTTCTGTAATCAGGATATGTCTGATACCTGATATCTTGACTGCTCAATCTCCTGCTTTGTTTCTCTTGGATCACTGCTTCTTTCTCAGTCCCTCTTTCTTTTCACCTCCCTGGGTTGCTGTTGCGTTGGTTGGCCGAGTGCCCGACGCTGCGAGTGTGTGCTGGATTGCGCGTGTGCAGGTTTCTGGAGGGGGGGGAGCACCGAGATGCACGGGAAGAGGGAGGGAGGAAGGAGAAAGAGTCTGGTTTTTGTAGCAGCTGACTGAACTGAAACAGTCATTATATTATGTAAAGGAGGGGGACCGGGGCGTGCGTGAAGGGTTTTCATACTGACGTGCAGCGCAACGCCTTTCTCATTGGCTGCTTGCTGCCATTGTTGGTTGCGTGTGTATTTTCTATCTCGGTCTCTCTCTCTCTCTCTCTCTCTCTCTCTCTCTCTCTCTCTTTCTGTCTCGCATGTGAGGTGGGTGGTATTGAGTGATGGCATGGCATGGCATTACATACTCAAGCAAATTTCTTTTTCGCCCCTCTTGACCATTAAATCACTATTTGTGGAACGGCAGAATAATATTTTGCCAACAGCAGGACAGCGCAGCTTTATGTTGGGCTGTTTTTCCAAGAGTTCTTGGAGAGCAATCACGGTTCTCTTTTGTGTGTCTGCATTAATAAACCTAATGTAGATCTTGCAGATATTCAGCCGCAGCAGCGTGACAGGCAAGCGACTAAGCACGATCAGAGTGCAGATATGTGTGGCTGTGAGTGATAAAACGATAGCACGAGCAATAATGAGATAATCGAGAGATGATTAAGTGATCAAGGGGCCAATTACAGCTGTGTTTAATTCATAATTGGGGATGGCTGTACAATGTGGCATTTTAAGACCAGTGAGACGTGGCTCCCCGGAGCTTAATTGCTTTCAGGGCGCAGTACAGCAGCGAGGGGCGCTCATTAACACGGCAGCTGATTGGCTCGCTCTCAGCAGTACAGGCGTTCGGGGGGGGTTTGTGACGTTGCGTTTGGTGACCGGTTTGATTGGTTTATATCCCGTGTGATCTGATTTCACAGTGTTAAGCTTTTGTGACTGTGGCTGAGTAATAAGTTTGGAATGTTTCTGGGTCTGTGGTCTGTGTGGCATGTATGAATGGTAGTTCTGGTAAGGTGTCACATCCTTTCTCCCTGGATTACTTACCGATTACAGATCTAATGCACACGCGCACACACACACACACAATCCACCAGCCTGCTTTGTTAATGCATCTCTCTGTGCTGAACAAGGTCACCGTGGCTGCACAAGTCTACGCTATACTTGCTCATTAGTCATGTCTTGTAGACAGATGGAAGAATACGACTCATGCACTTTTTAGAACTAGAACTAATATTAGAAACGCTGGAATGCCCCTCCCTCCTACGGCCATCCCCCAAAAAAGCGTTTTTGGTTTCTTTGTGTGTGTGCGTGATTATTGCTCTCCCCTGAGGTCTTGCAGTAGGGTTGGTGCAGTGCAGCCTCACATACACCATTTGTCATAGATTAGATGGAATCTCTTTCTCTCTCGCGCACGCTCTCTATCTGTTGTGATTTTATTGTAACGATTGCATCGAGGAGCTGTAGTCTGACACATGCAGCATTATGGAACTTGCGAATCACATGGCCACAGCATTGCAACGATGCACTTTTGTCTTGCATTATAAACTTCCTTCCATGAAGACACTTCAGACTTTGATTCCACAGCAGTGTCTGAACACCACACACTTGGATAACCAGGTGCTGAACAATACCTTTCGAGGTACAAACACTTGTCACTGGGGTGGTACCCCCTCAAGGGTACGTTTTTGTAGCTTTTGTATTTCTTTCACCTGGGCAAGTATGGAAGAATGTGTAGTGTACCTTTTTAGAACTCATTTATGGTACGTAATTGGAGCTAAAGGACCACTGTTGTACGTTTTGAGGGTACATTTATGTTGGTTGTACCTTGAGGAGCAGAATTGTACTCGTACAATACCTTTTTCTGTGCATGTTACTCAAAAGTGAGGGATATCGGTGAAGCCCAAGATTCTAAATTTAGACCTATATTTTTTTTTTTCTTCATCCATCATGAGGAGATTAGTCAGCATGCAGTTTCCCAGGCACTGACGGAAGCTTTCATGAGAGAGCTTTTTATATATTTTTTTCATTTACTTTACTTTGTTATTTATTTTTGGACTACAGAAGTGTACTGTACAGAAATGACTACATGTGCATTTTTGTACCGTGCTTACTTTTTACATGTACTCTAATTATTATATCATCTATTTTTATAATGTAATGACATGATTCTATAAACTAATTTTAGCTCTGTGTGCGCGTGCATGTTGGGGTGTGTGTGCGTGTGTGTGTGTGTGTGTGTGTGCTGGGTTGTGTCTGATGTTAATGGCCTACCTTATACTAGCTGCTAGGACTAGAATACAAATGCATCAGACAGATAAAGAGGTTCCACCACAAACAATAGCTCGCAGAGTGTCCGCTCAGTCTCCACTGTTCAGACACTCCCCCCTGTGCGCGCGCGCGTGTGTGTGTGTGTGTGTGTGTGTGTGAGAGAGGGAGAGAGAGAAAAGGGAGGAGGGAGAGTTTCTCTCTTCCCTTTGGCCACGTAGGGCTCGCCCATGCGTGTCTAACTCTCAGAGACAAGCATACATACACATGATCATTTAGATCGCTAGTACCATGACACATGGCCAAACCCGAACAGACTCCTGTGTGTATATACACAATCTGATTCACAGACACTTGATTATTTATGACCTCCTTCACATGTGTGCTTCACATGAACACACGCACTCAATTAGGCTGTGATCTGGCTCAGGTCTGTGAGCTTTTCCATCCCCTGTGGATGGTGTGGTATGGTTTTGTCCAATTTTAGGCTAATGACTGCCTGATACAATGCAGCACTGGAGACTGGTGCTTCAACAGATGTGCTTATGTATTCCATTTCATGACCATGCATTCTCGATTTACCAAGCTGGCAAGCTGAGGAACTCCATCTCAAACGAGCAGTAGTCTGACGTCTAACGTTCATCATGTTAGTTAGTTACTTAGTGAGTTCATCCAGGTTTAGTCTCTCAACCCAGCCTTCTAGTTGTCACTAGATAGTCCGGTATTTATTTATTTTTTGTCACTTGATGTCAGGCTTGAGCCGATTGATGTTGTCGGGAATCACAGATAGATTTCATGTATCGCAATGGCTATTAAATTAGATTATTCAAATGCCAGAAAACGTGTTGTCTGCAGCTTTATGGGCTTTTTCAAACGGCAGGTGACTCATCTCTCTCCGCTCCACCTGTCACTGCTTCCTGTATGAAAAGTCATAATTCCTGCTTAGCACAGCTTTTTATACAACAGGTGAAAAGTCGCTTTCTTCTCTCACATGGTAACAAAATAACAACAACAACGCTATAGATAGTGCTTGGCTAATGAGGATTGCACCGTAGATTTAAACCCACATGCTATATATTAAAGACAGAAAACATTTGACCATAATTGGAAAAGAAAAAAGAAAAGAAAATCAATATATCTATGGGGGCGACCAAGTTTTCAACTCTGAAGCGGGAGGGCGCGTGCTAGTCTCGCACACGTGCAGTGGTTTCTTGGAATTAAGTAGTGCCATAATAATAAAGAAAAAGTGTCAACCCTACACCCCGCCCCCTCCCTGGCGATACTGTCAATCAGCGTTTGCTAAAGGGACGATGGTATATTTCACACAATGTCACAAGTCTCCTTAATGTGCCCTGTAAACCTCACAAACTTCTTTTTTTTTTAAATCCAGTGACTGTCTTGTTTCGTAAAGCGCATTGCTGTGGTGTTGAAAGGTTAGTTATGCCATCAGATTGGTAAATTATGGTGGTGTGCTTTATGACAAGTGTCTGTTGTTCACCGATACAGCGTTTCAGCCCAATATCAGCCTTGATACCGATATTCAGTTTTGGATTGGTACATCCCTGTTGGTATCACTTGAATAGGGAGGAGTATTTTTAAGGTTGTCAGTCAAAATAGCACATTTCCCTTTGCCTTCTCAAAAAAGAAAACCCAGCACCCTTTAAAACTTTCAGTCTTTGTACAAAAGGCCTTGGGCGTTCATTCGCCAGCAAAGGGTTCATTCACCAGAGAACAGAGACTCGTGTAATTAGATTCCTCAGATAAGAGTTAAATTCTCAATCGCAGTAATTAGAACCCAGGAATATGATCCCTTGCTGGAAGCTTGAAGGTCACCCCCTTTATCATGGTGCACTGTATTAGTTAGGAGTGGAGACAGGCTGTTGGGGAAAGACCGGTTGCTTCTCCCACCACACTGCTGAGCTGGGGACACACTCTCACACGAGCAGCTGATTGAGCGAGAGAGAGAGAGAGAGAGAGAGACTCTGCGAGTGTGGCGCTTTCACTCACTCAGCCCACTCTTGTCGGACCATGAAAACTACAGTGATTTGATTGTAATTAATTAATTAAGTCTGGATCTCGAACGCTGCAGCCTCCTGGCCCAGTTAGTGGCAGGTTGTGTGTGGGTGTGTGAGAAGGAGTCATGACAACATGCTCGCTCTCACTCTCTCGGTCTCTATCTCACAGCCCTCTCAGTCACGGCACTTGGTCAGGAAAAGCTTCGAAATAATTGACTGATTTGCATTGGGCTCAAGCGGGGTTTGTAAAATCTGAATCGATCGCAGGTTGAATGAAGACTCTCAAATATGGCATGATCTTCTGTGTAACAGAGTAAAAAGAGAGTGGTCTCTATCTGTGCATACAGGATGGAGCGGATGTCTGAGGAGGCGTTGCGGTTGAACTTGCTGAAGCGGGGTCTGGAAACGGCCGACGAGAGGGAGGAGGCGCTGGCCAAGCGCCTGAAAATGGAGGGTCACGAGGCTATGGAGCGGCTGAAGATGCTGGCACTGCTCAAGCGCAAAGACCTTGCCGCCCTGGAGGGAGCCGCTGAGGGGAAAGGGCCCGGGGCCAGCCAAGGGCTGATGGGAGCCTCAGCGGCTTACGAGGAGAAGCTAAACGGCAGCCTGAGGACCACAGGCCATGGAGGGCCCAGCAAGAATGGCAAAGAGAACATGATGGACGAACCCGTAGACATGAGCGCCAAAAGGAGGTGAGGGGATACGCAGGATGGACTGCGGCCCAGAGCAAAGAGCTCAGTTTAAAAGTAAACCTTGTTTTGGTGTGGCTATCATGGTGTTAGTGGATAATACATCTTCATCCTAACTTGGAAAGTACTTAACCGCCATGTACTTAGCAACGGATATCCCATTGACCTAGACCATCTGTTTTGATTTTATAGCAATACAACTCTATAGATTGGTATTTTAAAATATTCATTATGTCTTTATTAGCAATCTAAGTAATATTTATGTAAATAACCATGTTTGGGGATCCGCCTAATGGCAGGATGGTGTGTGTGAGAGATTGGCTCAGTTTCTCCAAGGTTCATTAGAGAAATTGAGCCAAGCACAAAAAGATTTATGGTTTGTTTTGTTTTTTTGCACTTGCACTTTTAGCACATAATTGAAATGGCCCAATTTGGCTATGTCCAGGCAGACAGTTAAAATTCCTAGACATGTGCCTAGGTTTGACCAGTCAAAACTGATTTGATGTATTTTCTTTCTTTTCTTTTTTCGTCATTCGGTGCACAGCACTGCTTGACGTCAGAAATTTGTGACAAGAACATGGGCTAAAAAACAGCATAAAGACAAGTCCCAGCACGGTCACAGCAGCAAAAAAAAACATAGCATACGCCACCCTCTTCAGTTTTTGTCGCTGTTGTCTGCACCGAATACATTTAGAGGCATGATTAGACTTTGCCCTTGTGTAAAACATAATCCACGGCAAAATCTTCACGTTGGTAGTACGCTAACTAGCTGATTTGCGCCTGCCCTGCACTACTCATCGTTACTATAACAACCAACGTTGGATATGCAAGCAAATTCGACTACAGTCTGAACAAACTAATTGGATTTGGTCACTGTTCAGTGCAATGTGCACACTGAACAAAACCTTTGCCCCCAAACATAACATAAGAGTTTAGTAAAAAGATATTCACAAAGCGGTTTTCCCATCTTTCCTTTCTCCTTTAGTGGTGTGGAGCGAGAGAGATGCACTCCATCTCCAGATGTGATCATCTTGTCAGATAATGAGGCGTCAAGCCCGAGGAGCACTCCACACCCAGAGGAGCGCCGCCACCACCCCAACCTGGATATGTTCAAGGTAGAGTGTCCTTCACCCAGAGCATATCAATCCCACCATCCACCACTTGTTTCTGCTACACGAGCCCCTCGTTCACTGACACTAATAAACTCAGCTCATTGCACAGCATGTATTGTCATTGCTGTAGTTGCCATCCTTAGGGTTACAACCATGTGATTCCTTCTCTAAGCCACAGAGCTGTAGGACATTTAGTGTGATTAGAACCGCAGCAGAGTCAGACAAAACAACTTAATGCTATGCCATCAAGCTTCGTTCGTATTAGGACTGCACAATGTATTGCTTGTTAATAATCATTGTCGCCATATTGGCCTTTGCAATACTGATATCGCAGAAGCCGCGTATCACAATTTATTGGGTTTTGTAAGCATCCTGGCCATCTCGGAGGCATATCGTGATCTCAGTGGATAGTAATGTAATCGCAATATGCGTTTTTTGTCCATATCAGGCAGCCCTAGTTCTTATGCAAAGTTTACATTTTAATGTATTTTTTGAACACCTAAACAGAGTACCTGTTTTAATGTCAGTTTTTCGTTTGCACCTAAGGAAAACTCTAAATGGAAATGCCAGAAGTTAAGAAACATTATAATTAAATAATCACAAAAAACGGTTTTAATGTTTGGGAAAGTTGGTCTATTGATAAAGCAAAGATGCTATAAAGGGTGATGGAAACCAATTTTTTTTTTTTTAATAATTGATAACAGCAAGTGTGTCCCAGTCACTTCATGGCTAAATTCAAAGCCACATGGTACTGTACTAAGTAGAAGGTCAAAATAGTATGTTATCTGTGCTACATACCTTTTAGCAAGCATTTATTAACCACAACAAGGCTCCCAGTCACTGCCTCTAATGAAACTACCATACTAAACATTATGCCAAAATACTACACCATCTGTGCTAACATTTGGATGGAAATATACCTAATCAGTGTGGATGTGCCACAGGCCTCTCGGCTCTCTTCTCCAGTGGGCAATTTACTTAGTGCACTTGGGCAACAGCTGCTATAAATCGACAATCTTTTGGACGTGGCCTCACTGTTGCTACAAAGAGCATTGTTGGCTATATTTGTACATGTAGAATGAGTCTTGACTCTTGAGTCAGGCCTGGCGTGCAGATGCGTCATCGTCATCCATGTAGGGATCACTGTCTGCATATCTCTGACCGTCCTGTTTTTTTTGTGTGTGTGTGTGTGTGTGTGTGTGTGTGTGTGTGTGTTGTGCTCTACAGGGAAAGACAGGCGAGGAGAGGCAGCAGATGATCAAAGCCCTGCGTGAGGAGCTGAGGCTGGAGGAGGCCAGGCTCGTGCTGCTGAAGAAGCTGAGACAGAGCCAGATGCAGAAAGAGAACGTGGTGCAGAAGGTCAACACTCCACTCTTTACCATTAGCTCCACTTAACAGTGCCGCTAACGCCAGCTGGGTACCTGGCTCACACAGGCTAGATTAACACAGTGAAATGCCAAGATGCACATATGACCTGAACATTTCTGCGTGTGATCATTGCTACCCGAGCTAAACTTAAGCGCTCATACAGCCAGTGGTGTTATTAGAGAGCCTGCTTACTCTCCTCCACTGTATTCTGATTCACAGCCACATACGATTAGCTCATTCAGAATGTTGGCTTGAGTATTAAAACAGCTTATATAAATTGTTGCATCTTTCCAGGGCAAAGAAAATAACACGATTAGTGCAGTATTTGCCAGCCATTTTACTTTATAGTCAACCTCAGAATTGTTGGCACCCTTCATGAAAATGAGCAAAAATCAATAACACGTGCAGTGAATGATATTTTGAGCTTGAACAAATGGGGGCGCTGTATTAATATTTGGTAAGGCCTCCCAGGAGAGAAAAACAGCACTGAGCCTCTTCTTCTAATGTCTAACAAGGTTGGAGACACTTGTGGAGGATCTTGGACCACTCCTACATGCAGAACATTTCAAGCTACTTTATATTCTTAGGTTTGTGCACAAGGACTGACCTTATTTAATTCAGGCCACAGGTTTTCAATAGGGTTCAAATCCAGAGACTGGATCACCCTAGGGAAACAGGAAATGGTCAAAGGCAACAAAAGAGTTCCTGGAGACAGAACAATTAAAAAAAATAATTATAATTAATATCAAGGATGATGATTTGTTTGCATTTAATTGACACATTGTTTAGGGGTGCCAATAATTTTGCTACATGCCACACTTATTTAACAAAAATAAAAATATTGAGAATGAAGGGCAAGTAGTTTCCCAAGTTGTATGAATGGGCAATAGCAATCGTTGTGTGTAATGTTTATTTAATACAACAATTTTTGCTGGTTCTCTTGAAGGGTGCCGATAATTCTGGAGTTGACTGCAGTTATTATATTTTATTGGATTTGAGTTTGTGGACATGCAGTCAGATTTAGATAATTTGTTGAAAGTAGGAGCGATCAGAAAAGGTATTCAATATGCTAAAATAAGTTCAGATTTGGCTGCTGTTAAGTAACGCTTTCTCCAGACAAGTGCCACATCCTTTTGCGCATTGTTTTTTTTTTTTTTTTTAATGTAACATCATTTTAGAAGAGACACAGAGTTAAACTTGTTGCCATATTGCTATAGAGAAAGCTGAGAGCAACAGTGATACTCAAGCTGTGTCGCAGCACTGTGATATGTTTGCTTTAGGGCCCCAACACTCATGTGTTTTGAGTCTCATTTCCCTGTTTCACTACATGCATAGACAGACAGTGAAGAGGCTGGAATAGGACCATCATTCTCTTGTGCTGATTTCATGAACAGGAAAAGACACAGTAAATTTAGTGCAATCACAGAGGGGTTAGTGGCCCTCTCTAATGACAAACATGTCTGATTACCCCAGGAACCAATTTAAAATGGTTATGATCCTGTAAACCTGTTTGCGATGTTGATGTTTGTGTGTGTGTCTCACTCTCTAGGTTCCGGTAGTTCAGAATGCCTCCTCCTCCGTGCAGCCCTCCACCATCCACAGCTCACAGGGGCTGAGCAAACTGCCTGTGCGGCCTAGCATGCACACCTCTGAACCCCAGAACCTCCGCGCAGCACAGGTGTGTTTTGTTTTTTAACTGGAAGCGCATTTCTACATTTGCAGTAAGTGCCAGTTAGTTGTTAGTGGCACTAATATTTGGGGTGACACTGTTTAATCTTGTATTCTGGTGCACTCATTTAATGATTTCTCGTTGGATTTGCCATTCTAGTTGTTAACTTTGTAGACTGATCTTTGATGAGATGGTGTCACCTGATTTGTACTTGCACAAAAGCAGCACTTATTGTCTAGTGCGGTAGCATAGATTACCAGTTATTGCACAGTTGGTTTATGTCTCTTTATTAAATGTGGCATGTTGCAGTGATGGCAAATCAAGTATCTGCTGATCCCTAGTGGCCGTCCACGTTACTGCATGTCTTAATTTATTTCTGTGTTTGTTCCAGGGCCACACGGTGATCAGGTCTGCAGCCAGTGCCTCTTTGCCCCCCATGATGATGTCCCAGCGGGTGATCGCCCCTAACCCAGCCCAGCTGCAAGGCCAGAGAGTGCCCTCTAAACCTGGCATGGGCCGACCCTCCACAGGGAGCATTAGCAACGCAATCAACTACCAGCAGGTACTAGCAGCCTAACAGGCGTTTAACACTGCACCTCACCCGGATTAGGACACAGGGCAAAGTGCGCCATATACCAAACAAGAAACAGCACCACAACCTAACAGCTTCTCTATATAGGCTCATTTCCCTGAGGTTCCTGAACCTTCTGAGGAACAAAACATTTCAGAGCTATACAGTTTGCGTTTCCACTGCACTGCAGAGACTGTGAGCATTATGTAACTTAACAACAGTGATCCAAACTGCTTGATGGATCTGACACTTCAGCATGTTGCAAAGGCACAGCAAAACAGGGGTTCTCAACTCCAGTTTTGGGGATCCACTACCCTGAAGAGCACCCTGATTCAACTGATCACTTAATTATCAAGCTGAATCAGGTGTGTTAGGCATAGGGGAAACTTCAAACTGTGCAGGGCAGTGGGTCCTCAGAACTGGAGTTGTCTTAAACGAGTTCTAAAAGGCACAGTTTAGTACCTTTTTTCTGAGAGTGTACAGCCCAGGAACCAATATTGGCCCTGGTTCCTTTAAGGGAAATGCACCTAGAGTTCCTGAAAAAGTTCCTGTGGTGAAAACGTCTTAGAATGCACTTCCCCAGGATTATATAAAAAGCAATATATATAAATTATCCCTGTTCATATCTGTATTTAAATCTTCCCATGTCATTGTAGAACACACAACTGTACCATAAGCTGTGGAACTGAACTTCACACCGAGCAGAGGATTTTTAATTAGTACACCCATAGCCTTGTTTATCACTGATTTGCTGAACAGTTGACCCAGAGCCCTCATTGTTTCTCTGTAATCATGAATAATGCTTCCTCTGTCCACCGCAGGCTGCTAGCCAACAGGTGGCGGCCTCACAGCGTTCCGGCTCCTCTGCGGCCATATACATGAACCTGGCCCACATGCAGGCTGCTGGGGCAGCAGGTGTGCCAGGCGTCGGGGTGGGCGTGAGCGGTGTGGGCGCCGTCAGCCCCTCGGCGTTGCCCGGCAGCTCCAGTGTGGGTGCCGTGGGCTCGATGAGTGACCAGGCTAGCAGCCAGGCAGCCGCCAAGCTTGCCCTGCGCAAGCAGCTGGAGAAAACGCTGCTGGAGATCCCTCCACCCAAACCACCCGCGCCCCTGCTCCACTTCCTGCCCTCCGCCGCCAACAGCGAGTTCATTTACATGGTGGGACTAGAGGAGGTGGTTCAGAGCGTCCTCGACAGCCAGGGTGAGGCCCGTAGCCACGAAACTGATAGCGATAATGGGAGTGAAAAGAAAGCAGGATCTATGTGGCTGGGTGTTCTGGGCAAGGCAGAAAGAAATGGGACCTTTAATTTATAATTACTCCACCAGGGCTGAAGCCTAATATGTCCCTTTTATGTGTTGCCGTATAGGTGGCGTATTTTTTTTATTTTTTTTATTTTTTCTTCTTAGATTATTCCCTTTATGCAATATATACAAATGTAAAGATAAATTAACATCTATTACAAAAATAGTAGCTTGTCATAGCTGAATCTAGTAAATATGCCTCAGTTAAAGGAATACTCCAACGTTTTTCAACCTAATCTTTATGCACCGCGTCTGTAGCATCTGTCTGATTATTACAGACACACTTATAGCAGAACTATATAATGTGAATTCAAAACTACAATTACACTCTAGAGGTCTTAGGATGAAGTAGACATGGCAGAATATGTTACCCAGTCTGTACTTGTGTATTCCATACAACCTTCTAATACTGAAGAAATACAGTAAAAAGCAGTTTCGGTTACTTGCACTTCCTCAAAGGTTTTGTGGTGTCCATGTTCCATCAGGTGGAAACTGAGGCACTTCTGTGTTAGCGCGCATAAGCACATATTCTGCCCTCTGAAAAAGTATTCCATCTCTGGGGAAATAAATAAGAAGAATTCTGCATATTTAGAGCTTAATAATACCGTTGACTTCAGAATCCATTAAAGTGTATATTGACTGCTGCAACAACCTCCCTTGAACTTCCATTTATAAGTGCGTTACAAGTGGAACGGAATACCGGTTTATTTTCAGTAAAGGGAAATATGTCGAAATTGTTTGTGGTAATTGCCCATACAGATGCGGTAAATGGATAAATAGGTTGGAAAATGTATATGAGTATTCCTTTAATTGTGTTGAGTAGTAAAACTATATTGCAATTGTGGTGACTAGCCAATAGTGTAAAGTGGTGTCCTCAGAATGTGACACTGAAGTATATAGCAGTTACAGTTCTTAATATATATTAAAAGGAAGCAGGAGTCAGTAACCTTTTGTTTGCTGTGGCAGGTAAAATGAGAGGTTCGCTAGGCCGCATGGAGCCGTTCTTCTGCGCTCAGTGCAGGACCGACTTCACCCCCCACTGGAAGCAGGAGAAAAGCGGCCGCATCCTGTGTGAGCAGTGCATGACCTCCAACCAGAAGAAGGCCCTTAAGGCTGAACACACCAACCGTCTGAAGAACGCCTTTGTCAAGGCCCTGCAGCAGGAGCAGGTTCGCTTACAGCCGAACTCAACATTTACACATATGATGCACAGCATAAGCTGACTCTCTCTCTGATATTCTCTCTCCCCTGTTTTTATGCACGTTAGGAAATCGAGCAGAGGCTTCAGCAGCAGGCCGCTCTGTCCCCAAGCGCAGCTCAGACTGTCCCCAGCGTCAGCAAGGCCGATAGCATGATCCGACACCATGCACTCCGACAGGTATCACCCTCACACACACTCATCATATGCTATGCAGTACTGCAAAAATGGTTTGATGGGTTCCCACATGATGTGTAACCAGGGCTTGAAAAATAACAAATGCAAGTCAAATTTGGCACTGGTGGGTAACCTCATTAATGTACCAGCCACTTTGGTGAGTAACCTCAGTGTGTGTAACAGGCTGCTTATCAAAAAAAAAAAAACGTGTGTGGCGATGCACAATTCGAAAGGGATCACCACTGACCAGATATAATTTGGGTGGTGGACCGTTCTCAGCACATCAGTGACAGTGACATGGTGTGAGTGACGACGCTATGAGTGTATCAGCGTATTAAAAAAATTAAATAAAATCTATACATTTTTACCAAAAATATCCAGTCAACAGTGGTCCTGTGGTTAGAAACTGACCACTGATTAAGAGCTAGGGTCTCTTAACTGTGGACCAACAAGGTAGGTGTGTCTAATAAAGTAGCCAGTAAGTGTACACAGTGTTCACAAACCCCATCAACACTGCTGTGCCTGAGACACTCATACCTGTGCCACACACTTCTATGCCACAACCATGTCAGTATCACTGCTCACCACAAGTAACATCTGGTCAATGGGGGTCCTAGGGTGGTCCCTTTCCACTGGTGAACAGGATAGAGGGGGCGTGACAAACTGTAGGCATACGATTACTGACTATAGCCCATCTGTTGGTATGCACAACGTCACCTATGTGTCACCGGTGAGTGTAGATACCATGCAGGTGTACCCAATATAGTAGCCAGTGAGTATATAGCCTGTGTATGTACAGCGTGTGCATGAGCATTTCCATCACTCAGCTCGACTGTTCTCCCACCGCTTTATCTTATAACTAGATATGTAAATTGAGAATTTATCTACTATTACCTCTCTGAACCTCAGCTGGGACAAGTGTGGCTGTACATAGGCTACTTGTTGTGAATAGACCAGGTCACGTAGTGATGGAACAGACAGCATACAAGAACTGAAACGTGTGGACGTAAATGATGAGGAAAAACAACAAAGAGGCCAGGTTCTTGATTTGATTACATTTGGGGTGGCTACATGTTTTGGCGAGTGAAAATGCTGACTGGCTACAAACATTTGAAGCCACAGTGGCTGGGGAGAATCAAAGTTCAATTCAAGGGCTGTGTGTAACTATTATAGAAGTTATTGACCTAGAGTGACAAATTATGTATAATTGCTGTCCTTTATAAACTGTTTAAATACGTTCTGTCATTAGGAGTGATTTGGGCATTTCTGAGGTGATCACTGTAACAGTGCTTCCATCTAAATGTTTCGTTAATTTCTTTAAAGGAGGGGGAAAATAAGACACTGTGATTTTATTTTGTGTTTATTTCAACTACTGTTATGCGAATATTCTGAATAATGAGCAAAAACACAGCGGGAGAGAGACTGGAACAGAGAGACTGGAACAAACACTCGCTGTATCCTTTTTTTGCAGTCTGTTTCCGTCATTCGTCATTGCATCTTTTCTCTTTCAATTCAACTCTTTAACCTCAGCCTCGTGGAAAAATTTCAGCCGTTTCCTTTCATGGGTGTAAATTCAATGTTCACACTAAAACCTGTTATCCAGCAGTGTAAACTTCTCAGTAATGGTTGACTCTTTTGGTGTATGTTAGGCTCCTCAGCCACAGGCAGCTCTGCAGCGGGGTTTGTCCAGCTCGGCACGTGGCGTGCTCTCTAACTTTGCCCAGGCCTCGCAGCTCTCAGTGGCCAGCGGCCTGTTGGGAATGACCAGCAAGCGTTGTGGAGTGGGAAGTGGCGGCAGCAGTCGGTCACAACACGATAGCCGCCGGCAGATCTACAACATCCCCGGTGAGAGCACGCGCACGCGGCTCTACGGTGTGAATGGAATTATATCCTTTCTTGTTTTCTTTTTCATTAACCCTTTCCTGTACTGCTTCCTCATTTTGTGTCTTCTGTCCCCCCCCTCTGTCCTGTCAGGCCTGAATATTGCCTATTTGAACCCCGGAGGCCACAAGGCGTCCAGCCTGGCGGACCGGCAGAGGGAGTATCTGCTGGACATGATCCCCCCGCGCTCCATATCTCAGTCCATCACCGGCCAGAAATGAGCTCACACACACCCACACTGCAACCATCACCCCTGTCGCATGCAGTGCCTGTCCGTGTGCCTACCCAACTAACCCATGCGAATAACTCAGCCAGACGAACACCAGACTGTCAGTGCATCTCGACTTCCATTTCCTACTATAGCAAAGCTCTTTATTTCAACTTATTATTGCTATTGCTCTGTCAGTTATCACCTTTATTATTAATATTATTATTATTATTATCATCATTATTGCTTGTGTTACAGGTATTCCTATGTTTATTAGTAGTTTTAGTGACTTGTGGATTTTTTTTTTTTCTTCTGTTTGCCATTTTTATTTATTTATTTCTCGAGGGAGGGGCTGGATCGCAGGGTTACTTGAAAAATGTATTGCTCTTATTTTTCTTCTGAGCTTCCTCCCTTTTTTTTTTTTTTTTGCCCTGTAAAATGATGAGAGGTTGCTCTCATATTACAAAAGCCCTTATTTTGTTTGATCATGTAGCCCACATTGAAGCTTATGTCTATTATTAAGCTTTTGGAACAAGAAGAGTTTAACTATGCCATGTGGTAAAAGTCTTTGTAGCAAACTCATTTTGAAGAGCCTTGGTAGAGACCGCGTCCGACGGAATGACAGACTTTTCTAGTAGACTGATCCCAATGCACTGAGACGCTGATTTTAACGAAAGGTTGTTCTGCCTTGAGAAGGCCACATGATATGAGAACATAGGTGACGTCTGCAGAATCATTGATGACGCTGAAGGATGTTTAGGCCTGGTCACGTGCTACACACCAGAAGAATGTCTGAAAATGAGCAGCGACAGAAGCGTCATGATGTGTTCAAGCTGAAAAGGTGCAGCGTGATTCTGATAAAGGATACCATTGAATATACAGGATCTGCAGCAAATTTGGAGGCCTGGATTAGTGCATCTTACATGTGCCCTCACTTTCATGACTTTGACGCGGAGAGAACGTCTCTCTTGCAGTGCCGTGTGTTTGGCATACGGAGGAGGTGAACAACACGGGTCTATCCCAATGAATTTTATTCCCTTTTCAATCTCAATTCTCCTTCAGCGTCTTTAATTTTCTATTTCCTTTTTTTTCTCTCTCTCTCTTCGGCGGCGTCTCCTGCTGAAACGGTTGTGTATCTGAGAGGTACTTGCCAAAGGAGACGATAATCATCAAACTGGTCAAATGGACAGAAACTATTCAAATATCTATATGGTTTGTGTATAGATTCTTAGCATGAGATAAGGTTTAACAGAAGGAGATCATATATCTATAATAGCATAGGCAAGGATCAATCAGCACGATGGGGCAACTCATGTGAGATGCCTCATTCTCCAGGAGCACTTTTTTTTTTTTTAATTGAGAACTGAAAAAAATAAATGGTTAGGAAGAGGACAAGAATGTTACAGCTCCCAGGCTCTTAAGGTATGGATGTCGCCAGAGCGTCTCTGAGAGAGTTAGGAGAGAGTTGTGTGTTGTGCAGTGAATCTCAGACCTGCCATTTGTTTCTGCTGTCGATCCTGTCAGTGCCTCGAGTCCACCAGTCCATTTCTGTAATGGTTCTGTAACTGTCTGATGTTTATTCTACACTTTTCCACATTTCAAGGCCAGACAACAAACAGGGCAGTATGGCAGATGTTGCACAAGGTGGCAGCATTCGCAGTGTTTGGTCAGTATGCAGTATTAGATTTGAGTTCTCCTATAGACTTTGGATTGAGATCAAAACACTTTTTTTTCTTTCTTTTTTTTCGGTGTTAGACAGCATTCAAAGCGCACGTCCTTTCCTCACTGTTCTAGTGAATTAGCACTTAACTGATTCCTGTCAGTTGCTTTATTGAAGCAGTAAGTACAGATACTCAGCAAGATGGGTTCGTTTGATTAGCTTATTCCTTGGTCTGGTATTGTAATTGTTGGCACACTGCAAGAATTTGGGCACTTACCTTAACATGGACAACAAGCTGTTCCTTTTCGAAATCGGAGACACTGAAGTCATCTATTGCAGCATGAGCACGTTCCCATGAAGTGCTCCTGTGTTTTCTGAAAGTGACAAAATCAAGTTCACCAATGTGTGTTCTGTGGGTTTGACGGGAAGCCGCCGTTTTGAAGGCTATGTATGATGTTACTGCTTAGGACAGAATGATGCAACTTTTTAACAAGTCATTAGCTGTGTTTCAGATTGCATACTTATGTACTAATCTAGACGATTTTTGAGTCCTTTTTTTTTTTTTTTTTTTTTTTTTAACACTGAACAAAGCTAACACATGAAATACAAACCCGGATGATGTACCATATTTGCTGAACAAATGAAGTGTGGACACTTTTTGCACTAACCTGTCCCATCATGCACCATGGAACAGAGGGGAAGGGGCTTGCAGCAGATAACGGAGAGACCTGCGTCTGCGTCGCGGCCTTAAACATTTTACAAACTGTACATTACAATGAGAAATATACATAGCACAGCAAACGTTGGTTAAGTTAGCTGGCTAACATCAGGTAGCACTGAACACAATGCAGCACTATTGTTTACATTGTGTGTTGTTGTTGTTTTTTTTATGTCATTTCCCTCAAGTACTAAACAGTTTGTATTTGAATTTATTGAACCCCTCATGTACGGCCGGTCATAGTTTGCAACTTGAGACACAGCTATTGAAACTACCTTGGCTTTGATTCACAGGTGCAATATATTAAATGGTAGAAAGTTTACGCTTAAAAGAGATTTCTTAGGTTCCAGTTTCCAGTCCCCTTTTTAAAACAAAAAAATCATCTGATGTTTTGCTCCTCTAATTTGTATGTGCTTCTGAGGCAAAGGCAGGCTGTGTATGATCAGTCTCCTTTCTCTCCCCTAATCTCTCTGCCAGACTAATGGATGCATCCATACACATTTGTTGATATCTGCCAGTTGGATTTTGAAATGTGGTTTTCTAGGGTTTTGAAATTAAACTTCTTTTGACTCCTTGATTTTTAGTTCAATTTGGTTTGTTTATTTAATTTGTGATCTTTCATACAAAAAAAAAACGAAATGTAATCAAACAAACAAACAAAAAAAAAGAATGAACTATGAGATGGCAACACAATATTTACAAGGTCATAAGTAATAATGACTTATTGTACATACGCTTTTTTTTTCTCCTTTGAATTAAAAAAAAAAAAGAAATTAAAATGGTTGTATATTGTGTAGAAACGCAAGCAAAAAGCCATGAATATTGTGAAGCTCGTTTAGTGATCACTGTGTATTATTGTGTAACAAATGTGCAAAATGTATGGGATTATACGTCTCTTGTTTTTTGAGCTCTTTTTGATGCATTTTTCTCCCAGTTTTTGTAGTATGTAGTATTTACAAAAGGAAAAAAATAAAAATTTGTCCTGGTGGAGCATTTGATCCATTCTGCAGTCGTTGGACTAGGACATAATGGGATAATCTTGTATATGTTACTTTTTGTGTGTGTTGCTTTTTTGTCAATAACATTGAAGTTAAACCAATGTTCGGTGAATGCATTGATTTCTCTCGATATCCCATGCAAAGTGTCGGCCTCACATCTGGAGTGGATCAGACAGTATTACCCCAAACCTGACCAAACCCTCAGCTGTAGATATGACATGAGACGATGCACACTTCACTTACCTTGAGTTCAACTACAGGGTGTCATTGACCCTTTTGGGAGACAATGTAAATCCTCATTTTCTACTTCTTATGCTATACCATCTTATTTCATTATGCCTCTTATTCATGTCTTTCCCTTAGTGGGGAATTTCGCAATGCTCTTAATTTTCCATGGAAAAATTGTATACATTGTATACGTCCACAGTTTAAGAAAAATGTTTGCCTTTGACTGTTTTAATGCTTATTGCTTTCAGTTTAGTAAATTCTTAAGACAAAAAGAGTGAGACAGTTTTGCACACTTTCAAGTATTGACTATAAAGAGTGTGAACTTGATAGATATTCTTTCAATTTTCATTGTCATAGTAACTGTCTGTAATTCTCTGATTGGACAATCAGCTTTTCTGGAGACAAGCGTTTTAGCACTTGTGTTTACGTCTTTCCACCATGTGATGTCTCTCAAGTACTCAGATCATTGTTTCACTTCTTTTCTTTTTTTTTTTTTTTTTCTTTTTTTTTTTTTTGTCCTTGTTCTTTTTTCTGAGATTATTATTTCCCTTATTTGTTGCAAAATACAAGTCACTTTTGATGAAGTGGGGGACAAGAGGCTTGGGTCCTTTTTTTTCTTCTTCTTTTTTTAACTTCTAAATCTTCTTCTTCTTTCTTTTTTTCTTTTTTTTTCTTCTTTTTTTACAGACTCAACTGCAGTTCCACCAGTTTGAATATTCAGAACACTTGGCAATATGTAAATCTGTTTTGTTTAAAAAAATAAAACCTTGTGATTGAGTTTCAAAAACTATGAATTGTATGGACAACTGGAGATTGGCTTAAACAGTAATGAATTTGAATCAAGGCTTAAAATGTGCTTTTTTTTTTTTTTTTTTTTGCTTTTTTTCCCCCCTTTTTTTTTGGTCAAGTTTTTCTTTTTATTTGGAACATTTAATCCAGACCTTTTGCACATCCTTGATATTTAACTGTCTAAAAAAAAAATGAAGCTGAAAAAATGCTGTTTGATTACTGCCGGTTGATTTAACAATTATGCATTGACTGAAAAAATAAGCTAATTTTGGAGGAAATAACTTTGTAATATTTATCTCTTGCAAGCTATGTTTAATAAAGGATGGAACAGTTTACCTCTGCGAGCGAGTCACTTCTGTACATGCCTTGATATTCATTTACACAAAGTCCTTTAGTGACTGTCATTTGCTTTTCAAGAAGTAAAATTTTCTTTTTTTCTCTTTGCTGCTGTAAAATCCAAAAAATGTTAGTGAATCTTATGTATTGGGTTTCTTGTGTACATAGAAAGCTCTAGATTACGCACGTGTCCTCAGGAGACCTTCAGTGTTTTAAGTAGTCGGTGGAAAGCAGCAGAAAGACTCCGAGGTCAGAAGAATGCAGAGGGTAAAGGTGATTAAACTGTCACGTTCACTTGGGAGTAGTTTACCATTGTTTACGAGTGACGCTGTGCTGTTGCAGGTGTGGTGAAATAGCTGAGAATATTTGATGTAGTCTTTTTGGCTGATGTCTCGGTGTAATTGCCAGTTGCCCTAAGTGATTTTGCAGGACACTGAGTAAAAAAAACATTGCCTGCACTTTGTGTTCTCCCTCCACAGAATGTTCTACACTGCTGCACTCTTCCTGCAACACTTGCACTGAAGCCCACTCTTTACACTCCGAGGTCCCTTAGACGTTTGTCTTACTGGTAATTATTTTTGTGTGTGAGACATTTTTGTTATACTTAACAGTTCACTTTAGTTATGGTAGGTACTTGGGCACTGACCTCCTGTTTATGTACATCTGAGCCAGCCACATGTATTGATTATTCGTAAGGAGGGAGACTATGGATCAACAGTCTCTGCTTTATCTACATGTGTTATTCCTGGATCATGGATTCAAGAATTATTTATGGGTATAACAGTTTTAAGTGCTGTGCAGCTCCTTTACTTTGGTTTTATGCGGTTATGATCATTTATAAGACCTGATGCAGCATGAAATTGAAATCTTTATAAATGTACTTGTTATTCAAACAGAATTCTGCCCTCGGAGTAATGATGTTAGATTGAAGACAGTAATTAGTTAAGTCAGACGCTCAGGGTCTTGAGTGTAATGAATAGTAGCACTGTGCCAAGGTGTGGGTTTTAGGGTTGTCTTTTAGGACTGAGTCTTTATTACATGTATGCCATAGATATCAAGCAACAAGCATCTTCATCTGCATGTATACTGGGAGTAAAAAACTGTTTTTGGACAGAAAGAAATGGTATTCATTACTGAACTTTAAGTATGTTTTGGGATTTTTATTTTTATTATTTTTTTACTCTAGTATAAATGTTTTTGTCAACTTTAAATTCACTAAAAAAAATTTTTTAAAGCAAATGGCTACTTTTACTCTGATAAATTTCCCCAGACACATTCGTTACTTACTGCAATATTTTCATTCTACCCATTCTTATTTTGAAAAGACAGAAAACAATCGGATAACTTTCACCTGTTATCTCTCCGATCTCTATTTTTGATACTCAAGTATTATTTGTACTTTTCAAGCAACCTTGGGTGTAAGAAAGGCGTGATATAAATTGTACAAATAAATAAATATCAGATACTTAACTTCTACTGAGTAGTTTTTTTGTGGGTTACTTTTACTCAAGTAAAAGAAAAGAGACCTTACTGGGAAATAACTTGAGTATGATTATTGGGTACATTATACAGCACAGCAAACGTACAAACGATGTAAACGTACCCTCAAAAGGTGGTCTTTAAGGTCCAGTTATGTACCACCACAAAGACAAGCGTTTGCGCCCTCAAATGTACTGTTTAGTACCTTGTTTTCTGATGGTGTACTAGGCCCATTACAATTCAAAAATCTATATAGCTGACAAATCAGATGATGTTAATAATGACCTGCAAAAATGAATGATTTCAAACAGAACAGTTAAGATTAAAAACATGAAATACCAAATAATGCAAATATATAAATGATGTTTAGACAGGCTGGTTTTAATTAGCATATTATGTTGCAGTGCTATTTAGTCAAGACTTTAGACCGTCACTGTCTGGCCATGTCTCGCTTTTAGGTAGAATCAGGTTAGTGCTGGATTTGTGAATTAGTCTTAACCTGGAGAAAATGTAAAACCTAAACTCTGAAAAATGACCCACCCTGACCCTCATTCGTACATTTAATGGTAATCTTCTACTACTCAGAGTCCACTCAGCCAGCTGTATTTCATCCCTGCATGTTTTTGTTTTTTTTGCCTTTCACGTGTACGGCAAAGTACACCATTCTTTCCAGGAATCCCATTCACCACAGTTGTACCTCCTGTGGAACCATGACTTGGCAGGTAGAGTATATTTCAAAATTTACATCCACCCACCTGTTCCACATTGCGTAACTGCCTGCATTCCTGAACAGGGAGACTGCCGGACGCCGGCTTTAGATAAGTCCTGCTGGAGAGACGTCTTTCCAGTGTGGAGGTGTTATTGTATCACTAAGGGGAGTGCAATGCGCTGTTCTCTGACCTTCAGGGCAAAAGGCCTCAGGAGTACAGCTGGAAGGGTCAAGTGCATACATTCAGTCCCCTAGGTATGTGGATGCTATGAAGAATCTCAGCCATTATGTAATCAAAGGTGGTGCAATATGGATGGTAACTGAATAGACTTGTGTTGTTTTATTTAATAACAGCAATAATACGTGCTAGGAATTTGTTTTGCATGAAATATGTATTGTTTTAAGAATGATAATATATAATCTTTTTATTGTAGAGCTTAAACATCAAACGTCTTGTTTCTACCGTGGCCTCACTCAATTTGTAATCAAAAAACGAGAAGGAAATGAAGAAGAAAAAGGCTCCTGATATTATATCCAAATTTTTGTAGCAAACCAAACTGCGATTGAATCCACATTATTGACTTGTTAGAATGGCCGTGGAGTGCTCAACCCCCTGTTGGCTAATGAGTACAGTTTGTCTGTCACAAGACTCAGAATCTTTTGGTGTATTTAGTCACTGATTGAGCTTCGGCCTTGCTGGACTGTAATTTTCATGTCATTCCCGTCTGCACACTGACTTTCCTCTGACTGGCTCCCATTACTCATGGTGAAGAGCGTAGGTTAGAGACTGTCACTGTTTGAGAATGCAGCCTACAGTGGTTAACACTTGCTGATATGAGGCCAGCTGCTCTAGTCTAGACCGCCAACAATTCAAGACCTGCCATTTTTTGCCTGTCTGATTCCTCCATTTCATATCCATTATCCACATGCATTCAGTTCATACTGACTCACCTGTTAAGCTTCTCTGGGGCTTTCAAAGTCATGTTCTGATGGGTTTTCCCAAGTTTATGGATGTTTAGCTTTTCATTGATGTTTGTTAATTGGTAATATTTAGCCATGCTCTGCCCATTTAGGTATTCACTACATTTCAGACTTCAGGTCTTGTTGCAATTGGGGGAAAGTCTTAGACATAATTCCTGTTGTAAAGTACGGATTACTTGTGCCGGTGACCTTCACTTATCTGCCAGCTTCTGTTTTGATTTATGTAATTTATATACTAAACACTAATATCCGTCTGACTTTATAAAGCACCCCATAATTCTCTCCTGAACATCTGCAATCTCTACTTACCATGTTCAGAATGTCTACATGACGTTCGAAAAAATGTCTGACTGTAACCCATAATTTACCGTGTTGTCAGAATAGAATGCAGCAATGCATTAGCTATGGTTATGGACAGGCACTCACAGAAATCCTTGCATGCATTTGTAATTCCCAGTTTATGGAGCAGATGGGGGTCTTCTATCTTCCCAACCATCTCTGTAGTAGCAGCCTATCTTGTGGAAGGCTGGATGGTTTAAGGAGCTGCACAGGTGCCAGAGCCCTGCGGAGCCCATTCACATTATACGTTGTTTCGGCCATCTCATTCCCTGGTGTCAACAAGTCGTTCCTAGTTTAAATGTCCAGACATAAATCTCTCCCTCTTCCCCCCCTGTAGCATCATTCCTGACATTCCTCGCTGAGAAGCTGATGAGAGAAGAGATGTTTTATTTACCAGAAGGCCACCAGCTTGTGCTCAATAGCCTAAAGGTACGACAATATGTGCAACACTGGGCATGTAAGAATTAAGGTTGAGGGAGAACCACTTAGACGCTGCTATATAATGGCTTGTGATGTCAGAAAATCAGTCCAAGAAAACAGAAAAACTGTCCAAGTAAATGGAATTTTCATTTGTGGAGTAAAATCCAAGGTGTATCGTTCTGGAAGCTCAAACGGTGATTTCATCAGGTAATTTACGATCCCCCAGTTAGGCCTCTCTTTAATGAAAGATGGCTTGTCTATCAAAGCTCCCACTCTAGATATGTACAATGTTATCACTTGTTTCTACTGTTTACATGACCTTTGGTCAATTTTAATGCAATACAAGAAAACAGATTGTATGAGACAATTTAGCATTTTACCAATAGGGCATAGCAGTCCAGGGAGTCCAGAGGACAGTGGAGCTAAAGGGGCGTTTTGAATAGTACATTTGGGAATTTGGGAATTGCACTTTGTCATCTGCCCAGGAGACATCTAAAAGGTTTGTTATTGATTTCCTTTCTGTCCAATTAACAAAATGCATTTTATTGGGAAAAAGAACAGGTACTTGGTGTTCAATGCCGTCCTTCAGGTCTGTGACATGTCCATTAGACTGCTCCCCTGCCAGGATCGTTTTGTAGATGACAAGATTAAAATCTACCTTCATTAAACAATTTAAACTTTATGCTTTCATTTGTTTTACGTCTAACTAAATAAGTGAGTTGTTGAAAGCTTCTGCTCGTGGATGAGAATTTTCCCTAACCTAATCTTGTCCTTACTTTGGAGGAGACTCCTGCTTCTGCAGAAAGCTTTTTGTAAGGTTTACATTAATCACTGTAACTTTTCACTATTATACAGTCCACACCCTGAAACGGTTCCCAGTATACTAGAGAACAAAGGGAACACAGGCGCCCTGTTGTGAATGTGTAATAATATACCAATACACCGAGCTGCACTGCATTCTGTACTGTAGTGCATTCTATACTATTGAATATATTCTATACTACAGGTTATGGACACACCAGGTGATTATTCCCAAGGCATTGCCCTGGAAAAAGGTTCGGTTTGGGCCACTCTTAGTATCATGCTGCCTGACACTGTTATGTTGGGGAGCGGCTCCATGGAGAGGTCACCTGACCCGTGCGCCTTATACCTTGGTTTCCCCAGGTCACTTGATCTCACTCTGAAATGTAACAATGCTATGAACCTTTTGGTGTGGACAACTGTCACACCCTTCCTTTACTCCGTAGGTTATGTTTTACATTTGTACACAATAATGTATGCTATTTGTAAGATTGTGACATGATCCTTTATCTTATTGCTGTAATTACTATCTCATTGTGAGCTACGCTTTCCCCCGAGGTGGGAAACTTTCCTTATTTTATGTTTGCTTTGTTCAGGGAAGGAATATCAAGGCCCTCCCATGTCACCAACAGGCCTGGGAATATTGGAACTTTGTTTTTTCTTCTTGGCTCTCTCCTCACCATTGTTTTCCCTGGTTCTTTTATTTTTCCATTGCACCAACAGATAGTGTATCTAAGAATTTCTGGGAACTTTTTTTTATTTTTTTATAAGCTATGCAGGAACATTCTGGAGGTCAATGTTGACCTGAGAATGGGAAATGCAAGAGCTGACAAATACTTGATGCCGCATGGTGGGGCATTACGAGAAAAAGTTTGGTTCACATTGACTGAACTCATCTTTTGATGTACAAATTGTCTTTAAAGCCCTTGCTGCTTGTTATCACTTAACTTAAACCATTTTGCAAAGAATTCCTCTTCCAATTTGCAATGACTCCAGACACTGAATATGGCTGTCATTGTTTGGAAACTGAAGCATCTAGAACATACAATGACTGCATTAATAAAATATCTTGGTTATCACATACCTTACCACTGATGGAGAATACCACTGATGCAGTACAGCTCAATTCCTGTGGAGTTGACTCACTGCAGTAGCATGGTCATGGTGTAATACGCTCATGCTAAACAGAGATTTCAGAGTCTCTGTTCCAGTGTTTAAACAGAGCAGTGGTTAGGGCAGTGGTGGCTCAGTGGTTAGGGCACTGGGCTACTGATCAGAAGGTCGTGGGTTCAAACCTCAGCTCCGCCAAG
>JAOUQW010000027.1:8402499-8425733 GCA_028565825.1 Olivaichthys viedmensis
ATACTTTCTGATAATATTACAGGTATCGTTGGTACTTTTTATAACACTGACCGAATTGTTTCTCAGAGTGACCTGTAATATTATCAGAAAGTATATTCTGGTGTAATTTATCACAATATCAATATTATATCATATCCTGCCGCTGGATGTTTTGATCAGACTTAATGAGGCATTCAGTCTCTCTCTAACGCAACCTGCACATTCTCCATGAGCACACATCCCAAACAAGCATGAGAGAGAATGCTCCAGACGAGAGTGGAAATTAATTGGAGAGAGATGAGAAGGAAAGAGCGATAGCCTGCCCAGACACTACAAACATCTCCTCACCCCCATCTCCCCACCCTGCTTCTCCAGCATGTCTCCACCTGTTTCTGCATACATCCATTCAAAATGCTCTCTATCTGCCTCCTGCCTACACTCAGGCTTAGTACCCACCCAACAGCAGACCAATGAGGCAAAGCACACACATTTTTCACATCTTTAACCTCTTATCTAGCATGAGGATAACACCTTCAAACAGGACTTTGAGTTGTAATGCAATTCAATCACTTCACAATTGCCAGCATTCCAGAGTTTTACATCAACTTAAATTATTTATCATGAACTTAAATCATTACAATATTAACGAAAGGAATGCAGAAGGGAAGGAATGCAAAACTTTCCTTCGTTTTCAAAGAAGAAAAAAGTCCAGCCGCTTTCATAGGCTAACTCCACAGCCGCTTCGTATCCATGCCTCTTTCATTTAGTTACTCAGTGACATGATCTTTGACAGCTAGAGAGTTTTGGTTTAGAAGAACATTACATAACACCTTTAATGATTGACTCTACTCACACAGAAAAAGAACATCGGCACTGTCAAAGCATTATGACATACTCTTAGATTTAAATTTTCTGAATCACAGATATTGACACACAGTAAGACACAACGAGCGATTAGCGGATATCCTTGTCACACTCCAGTTACCAATACTGAGTTTTACATGCATGTATTTTTTCTAATCAAAGTTTTTCGTAAGGTCTCTAACTACAGCTGAGATTCAATGATCAGGATGAGACAGAAGTCTTATTCTTACTCGAGTTCATGCCTTTATAATTCTCAGCTTGATTATTGTAATTCCCTCCTTATCATTACTCAGGCAAAAGCTTTAAATCAGTATATTCAAAATCAGACTGTTAGGATTCTTACATAAAACATCACCACGTATTAACTCCCACTGTTTTTCCATTTCTCAGCCTTCCAGTTTTCTCTTTTACACAATTAAATCTGCTTCTTGACCCTTTAAGTCACCAAGAACTTTTGAAAATGATTATTTTCTATTTTAACCCCTTAAACTCCCGACTTATTATTCAGGTATTCATCTTAAAGGATCAAGCACATTATTAAGCAGAGACCTAATGCAAGTCAAATACTACGAATTATTCAGTGACACTAACAGGAAATGTATGTAGTTACGTCTGGACCTGCTGACAGTTTAAGGGGATTAAATAATAAATTGCTTGATGTGGCAGTTTCACCAAAAAAGGTCATTAGACAACAGAAAAAGGTACAGAGGCACCTCCACTTTTACCCTCATCAAGAAATCCAGATTCTATAGACACATGAATTGGAAAAGCCTTCAACCCATTCTCCTGGTAAACCAGTCTAATAACAAGGTTTCATTTATTGTCCTGTAATTTGCATACTGGATCATGATAGGCTCTTTATGTTATGATGCAATAACACTTGTGTGTCATGTGTTCAATACTAACTCAGGATGAGAGTACTAACTTTGTGAACCGTCCTAGACCTTTAGAAATGCACTACATAAATCAAAATATTTCTTTATTATTATTGTTATTATTATTTGCTAACAGCATTTATCACGCACATTCCGTAGATGAACATGGATAATAACGAACACCTGCCCAGTTATTTCAATGCTGCTGAGAAGTGGCCAGGAAAAATCCACGAGCCCCTGGACCAGGGCAACTGTGCTGCCTCGTGGGCTTTCTCCACAGCAGGTGAGTTACAGGACGTACTGTACATCCATGTGCTCGCACAACCTTATAGGCTCTCCTTCATTTCACTTTTCTCTTCATCTCCTTTCATCTCTCCAGCTGTAGCATCAGACCGAATCTCTATTCAGTCCATGGGACACATGACCCCTCAGCTGTCACCCCAGAATCTGATTTCGTGTGACACGCGTAACCAAGGCGGCTGTGCTGGAGGGCGCATTGACGGGGCGTGGTGGTTCCTGAGGAGAAGAGGGTAAATTCCCTTTGCTCCACCACTTGACAAAGGAATCATCTATCTGCTATGCCTCAGAGCTGGTCTTTTTCATTATTGCTTCACTCTCATTCTCTGTTTCAGTGTGGTGACAGAAGAGTGTTATCCATTCACTCCGGCCCAGCAGACCGCCGCTGAGGTGGGCCGCTGTATGATGCAGAGCCGCTCAGTTGGACGGGGGAAGAGGCAGGCCACGGCTCGCTGTCCCAACGTCCACAGCTACCACAACGAAATCTACCAGTCTACCCCACCCTACAGACTGTCCTCAAACGTAAGAAAACATACTCCCAGAGCAAGCAATATCCTCACACTGCTCCAACAAGTACACCCAGAACACACTCCCCGATCTTATGTAATAGGTTGGTTACATAGTACACACTTGACTAAATCTCCCTCACATACTCCGTTTTCCCAATACGGCCTCCTAAGTTTTTGTATGAAAGTTGCAATAATTTCAGTGTACTGAGAATTAGCCAACTCACATAGGGATTAATGGTCATAAAAAAGCAACATCTTTGATTTTGCTATCCTATATACATCCCATATGTGCCTTGGCCGAAGTTTCCAAAGATTCTCATTGATCCTAGTCCTTCCTCCTAATGCACAGAAACACGAAATAACTGACAGACCAATTACTCTGATGTTACACCAGCTGGTCCATAACAATTGTCTTCCGTCACTTTGGGCCATACTGACACACTAATTAAATAGACTTAAGTGATCTAATGCCAGAGTGAAGTTTCTCACCTTTTACATAAAAAAATATTTTTTTAAAATCCAATGTTATAGAGGATTGTATATCTATTTAATATCTACCAGGTTGAGAATTGTATAGTCCACAAGTTTATCCACTCAGTGAATTCTGTTCTCTTTCTTACTCACAGGAGAAGGAGATAATGAAGGAGATCATGGATAACGGACCTGTGCAAGGTATGGGATAGGGGTGAGGGGTTGGAGGAATGATAAGGTGGAGCTGTGCAGTGCACATTTTTACTAACATTTAGCTGTTGATTCAATGTTGATGTGTATGATTAAATGAGATAACCAATGACTATTATACCACCATTGCGACATACACTTTACTTGGTATTCCAGAAATTCCCTGATTCCTTGATTTATTACCATAGATACTCAATACCCTGCAGTAATGTGAGAAAGATTGTGTGTGCGCACATATTATGCTAAGGCACTTTGTTTCTGTGCCAGTCTTCTGTTGTATTGTTCCACGCAGGAGGGAATTTTGGCCTTGGGCCACTTTTTTGCCCTATTTATTCCCCAAAGTTCCTCTCTGGTGTAATATGAAAACGTTGGGATGAAAACGAGTGGGATGAAAACGTTTGATATTCTGGTGTTCTAGTGCTACAATATGTGTATAAGTGCTGTGCATTTGTTAGTGGTCGGGTGGAGGTTCTCTTGCCAATGACAAACCCTGGAGGTTACAGCTGGTTTTCACAGTGCACGATTTCTAAACAGGCTTTACTGCCTTTTATATAAGGACTGAATATGAAATTGAATTTGACTGAAACTACAGATTAAATTATTATTATTTAGTTCATTATTGTGTATTATTATCTATTTTAGGATGTCTAAAGTCAATCAGTAAAAAAAAAAAAAATCTGAACCTTGGTTGTAGTCTCAAAGGTCAACTGTAAGTGAATGGCTGACATTTCAGCAACACATTTTTATAAATAGCCTCACCATTCAAAAACTATTCTATAAGAACAAACACAAACCTGACCTATGTGCTTTATGTAATGGGTGTGTCTGTTGGCTTTTTTTCCCTCTCCAGCCATCCTGGAGGTGCATGAGGACTTCTTTGTGTACAAGAGCGGAATCTACCGACACACTGACGTGAACTTCCACAAAGCATCGCAGTACCGCAAGCACAGCACACACTCCGTGAGGATCACAGGGTAAGAGCTGCCCTTTCCCACAGCACTAAACGGCAGAGTGACCTTTTCCTTCATGCAGTGGAAGTAGGCAGGAGGATGTGTTTTTGCCTAGCTGAGGTGAAAACAGGGGTCTTACAAGTTTTACCAGGATTAGATGAAAGTGTCTATTCTTAATTTGACTTGCTCCTAGTTGGCTCTTGCTTTGGTTTATAAATGTTCGGCTGATAGATGACCACAATGAGTATGGATCTATCTGAAGAAGAAGAATAGTAACAGAGTAAGAGAACCTGTGTCCACATACAAAGCAAAGGCACAGCAGAACTCTGCCCAACTTCCAGATATGCTCCTCGTTACCACGGCCACCACAAAAATGCAGACACAACACCTGGATGACTGGCTTCGCCCTCTCGGTCATATCCCTGCCCCCATGGTGTGTCTACACCGTCACTTAACACCCTGCTTCAAACCCACCCCACTGAGCCTGAGCCTAAGCCAACCACGCCCAGCCTTACCGGATCTCATCTAATCTGACTCTCAGTGCAGAGGGCCGATTGTACAAGTCTTCTGCTCAGATACACAAGCAGCTGATGTGGAACTTGAGACCAGGTTTTGCACAGAGGATTGGCCTGTTTTAGCAAGGCCTCAGAGGAATACTTAAATTCCATTATATGAAAACATGCTATTATGGCCACTTTCCTGAGCAGCTAAATATAGTCAACTCTATCTGTATGGCTTGAAAATGCTTTTAATTTGCCACTTTCTCTTTAGCTGTGTAGTCAACATGCTCATGCAAGCAACATTGATTATCCCATAAACAACAATCTGTGTTAGAAAAAAAAGTGATCGTGTTCTGTATTTGGGTTAAATCCTTAAATAGTCAGCGAGTCAGATTGCATTTAGTCCAACCCAGAAACCAAAAGATTTTTTACTTTTGAAAAAGCTGACCTCACAACATTGTCACCCTTGTAATTGGTTTGAGGGTTTTACCCATTGATCCCGAGGCAAACACGTCTCTAATCCATCACTCTGAGGTGACAGAAGTGTCTTTTTCAATCTCCCTCCAGTGTTGGTGTTCATTATAGAGTTAATAGGCATTTATCTAGCAGGACACGTTGTCAAGACTGAAGAATGTCTCATGAGTGGAAATATCTACAGGAAATTCATTTTTAATTTCGCTAGTTCACTTTTAATTTCCCATCATAGAAATAATATAAAGGAGTGCAGCACGAGCAGTGGTAACTTCAGCCATGCTCAATGAGTAACTGACAAATTTGTGTCACTCAAGCCAACATGTGTTTGATGGCACTGGGCCTGGAGGTTTAACTAGCCAGTTTGTGTTGTGGGTGTCTGTGTGTGTGTGTGTGTGTGTGTGTGTGTGTGTGAGAGAAACATGCTCTAATGATCCTGTGGTGATAATGAGTGACTGTCTGAACCCTGGCTTTTCTCCTGCCCGTGTCATTCGCTGATGCTGCAGTTCTTTCGGCGAAAGAACGGCCTATGGATTTGGGGAAGGGGGACAACAACAATGGTTTTATGGAGAAAATCCTGCCACGGTGTATTCTGTTAAGCTGAGGGTCTGGGAAAGTTTACGGAAAGCTCATTGATGTCCAGTGTGGTGGAATGGTATTGTCTGACCGTCTGATGGTCTGATCCTGACTCCATCGAACAGACAGTGGGCCTAAACCTACAGCAGGGTAGGGGTGAACCAGGAGCCATGCTATGTCTGCCATTGTTCAAAGCCATGGGCAATAAAGAGGGTGAGAGTAGTACTTTGCAGCACTCTCACACGTTATCAAATGCTTTGCCAAGTACACAGCCATAATCATATTCCCTTCTTATTCTGTCTCCTTTATCTGAGCTGATTTTGTTTGTCTAGTTCTGGTTTGCTGGTATGCACAAGGGTTTGATGTCTGTCTTTACCCTAGATTCCTAGAACTGGAGAGATATCAGATTATTTCCCAAACATTCCACTCTCATGAAAAGGTAATATCCAAGTCCCCCACAGGGGCAGGGTATTCTGAGCCATGCTGGAAATAAAGTAAGGAACATACTGGACTGATCTTTGGGAACGTTTACAGAGTCAGGGCAACAGCTCGCTGTGGGTGATTCTTGAACATTTAAGGAATGGCAGCTCTGCCTGAGAACAAGGCCTGCTATTGGAACAGCAGCCTTACCTCACGTACCCCTCAGAAATGCTGTTGTTGATGTACTTAAATGGCAGGCGTGTGCTTCTTCCTAATACTCGCATCCTTCCTAAGGCCAGAGGGAAATGGCAGTGAGGGAATTCTACCTCATCAGGAGAACTGCTCTAGTCTGGAATGTTGGCATCCACACAGCACTGTTTTCTGGATATGTTTAGTTCTTCTGAGAACAGTACCTGCCTTTGTTGGTTTCAAGGGCACTTGGGTTCAGACATGATCTGAGAGTGGAGATCCTTCAAATGTACAAATATTACAGCAGCTGAACTGTTATTTAATGTTACATTTTAACAATAGTTTAACAAAGAGGCAGGTCATATTCAAAACTCTTAGTACACGGTTGCGTTTTTTGTTAATGTTCTAAAATGATTGTATTATGCAATTAATGATTGTGATTCTGTTTAGGTGGGGAGAAGAAAGAGATGACAATGGGAAAACACAGAAGTATTGGGTAAGAAATTTTTAAAGTGCTCAATTCATCATTGTCTCAGTTGGGATGAAAGCTAACATTTGTAACCATATCATTATTTTTTTTAAAACCACCCAAAACATTGCTCTTTTGCAGATTGCTGGCAACTCGTGGGGCAAGAACTGGGGTGAAGACGGTTACTTCCGCATCGCACGGGGAGAAAACGAATGCGAAATCGAGGCCTTTGTGATCGGCGTGTGGGGCAGGATAACCATGGAGGACATGCACAGCCATCACCATCACCATGGAAGACGCAAATAGAGATACCCAATCACGTCTGCCTCTGATCCTTGTGCCCTCCTCCCAGTGAGATCTGTGTACACCTCACTGTCAGATTTAACAAACACCAAAGACTCGGTCAGGACTATGGCAGGGGACTGCGATATAGTTTCTATCAAAGCCATCAAATGCAATATCCAATGATATACCTTCTATTGAATATATTATTCTTTCCAGTGCTGATAGGTGCTCATAAAATAGCAGTTTTGGATTGAGCTTTGTGATTCTAATGCTTACTTTTCCTCTATGCAAGAAAATGCAATAGAAAGTAATTTCAGTTTTTGTACACGGAAAGTTAGGCACTGGTTCATGCCTCCAAATGTGAGCCCCCCCTGGTGGCCACAGGACTCAATTACAAATTATGCAGGACTCAGTATTTCAAAGACCACTTCTCACACAAGCTCTCCTCACTGCAAAGACCATAATCCCCTCACATAGTCTAAAGGTCCGTTTTTGATTACAAAGATGGCTATACTTTTGAGGTTCTTGTTTTTTAGATTTCATTTTTATTATTAGCCATCTCCTGTAGGTAGTTTAGAAATGAAAGTAATAGAGGCTGTGTTACTTTAACTCACCCAGACAAGGTACATTTTAGAGAGATACATTCTAGCACTGATGCAATTATCTACACTGAAAAACAACAGACAGCGTGAGGGTAGAGGCAGGGGTGATTAAGAGGTTGGATTTATTATCATTTATTTATTCTAAATAAAAAAAATTACTACAGCTATTTTTACAATAAAAATGTTTATGGTTGTGTATGGTTTCCTGAACGATTGGCTGCTTTAATTTTTGAACATTCCATTCATTTTATTTGCATTAAACTCTCCACTCGAGAATAGACTATGTAGTGCTTTG
Source organism: Olivaichthys viedmensis (assembly GCA_028565825.1). NCBI lineage: Eukaryota > Metazoa > Chordata > Actinopteri > Siluriformes > Diplomystidae > Olivaichthys > Olivaichthys viedmensis. The sequence goes on from JAOUQW010000027.1 coordinate 8,410,462, forward strand.
TAACAAGGGAATCGAAGATTATACTTGAGATGAAGCAAGATGCCTGACCTGGCATTGTTTAAACCAAACAAAGTATAGATTTTTCATCCCGTAATAGGCATTAAATAATGGCATTTGCTATTTTTAATATTTAGAATGACCACAGACATAATGGAAATGTATCATTACTGAATTGCTAATAGTCCATATACATTTTGTTTTAACAGAACATGAAGATAATAATCGGATCAAAACCTTTGTTGTGACACAAAGGCTGACAAAGCGTTATTGATCACTGTTTTTGATGATTACAATCTTAACATTTTTCAACTAACACTTCCTGTCCAAGCTTTATTATTTTTGTACTGTAATGCTGTGGCCACATGGACGTTTTTGACCAGAGGCAACCCCGCTCTCACTAATTCTAAAATACCAAACTTACAGCCTTAAATGTTTTCTTGCATAAACTAATACGATTATGTGCATAGACAATGTTACAAACCTAATATATATTTTTGCTTTCTTTATTGTTACTCTTATGATTGCTTTTTTTTTTTTAAAGAAACAAAACCTATATAAAATATTTTTCATGTTAAAAGTGCAAATGCTACTGGGGAAGAGAGTTGGGGGAATATGACATCACTCGATGTGTGTTTCTTTAAGGATTGCAGTGAATTAATTTTGTATTTTTGTTCCTCTTAGGGTTATAAGCAGGTCACTACCACTAATTAAAAAAACAAAAAAACCACATCAAGCAATTCCATGGTGCCTCATTAGTTCACAGGCTCGCAGTCAATCAAATATCCCCACCACAGGAACAGATTTTTATAATTCACCCTCAGCCATTTGTTTTCATATGGGAAGAAATGTGTGGTCAGATACAGTGTTATACAAATCTTGCATGTCATACTCAGTTAATCATGCTCAGATTTCTATCAAAGTCCAGTTGTAGATCATGGCTCTTCACAGCATCATCATGCATGCTTGAATTAAGAGCACAAAGAATTACTGAGGTATTATAGTACAGCGTTGCACAGAACTAACACAGCTGCACGATTTGAACATGAGGTCATTACTGCCGAGACTTCCATAATGCAGCATGGATGATCACATGATTGCTTTTAACTATATCATCACTGATCCAGAGCACATCCTGTGGATGCATGCATGGTCATCTTGTTACATGCATAACTTTCATCAGTTGCTTTGAATTCTTTTAATGACATTTTTTTTATATTTTTTAAATGTTTTCACACCGCACTTCAATTCAGTATCATGTGTTCCTAATGTGTAGTTGCCTCCCACACAAGCCTCTACTACTGAAATGTATTTCTCTATTTATTTCTGTCATATAATTGCCATTATAAGCTATTATTAGTGGATATAAACTTGACACTTATCTAATGTTATGCCTGGTTTCAAAGCTGTGATGGACTTACCCCTCCATTCGGTTAGCTAGAGGATTCATTTTCCCATCCGGTCATCCACACCAAATATAAACCCCTCACACACAGAGTGAGTGTACTAAGAGACTGAACCCAAGTCATGCAAAGGAAATGGGTTTTGGCCAGATGATGTTTTCTCAAGTCTACTATATGGATAATTGGCCTCTGCTTAATAGATTTCCCATTGCAGGATTTTGTTGAATCAAGGAGAAAGACTGATATCAGAAATGACTATTTAAGGAGCGAGTTTGTAAATTCTATCCCGTTGGTCTTTTGTGCAAATGTCTATTGTCTTGCTGTCACTTGTATTGTATATATGCAATGCAAACCACTGCACTGTCCACCTGTGTATTGCAATAAAATTTAAATCCAACCATCGTTCAAATACAAACATCCTGTCAACTTCTGTCTACTGTATTAGATTAGAAATGAAGTATAATGACGGCGTTGTGATTAAACCCTATTCAATGCAACAGAAGGATCAAATAAAATATGAAATGTCTTCTTTCCCTTTTAGCCCTGAGGGTACCTTACTTCCACAACTTAATTACTGCATTAGTGAAGGTTGGAGCTGGAGACTTTGTGCCTCTATGACATTTGAAAGGAATGTAAACATGGAGGAAAGAAGCTGGTTCCTCAGCACTCTCTCCAGAATTATTGAACAAAGTGGGGACCCTGCAGCTTCCCATCTTCCTCAGCTGGGATACAGGGAAATGACAATCATTCTGATTGATACTATACAAGTTACACCAATAATTAGGACTCCCACCTTGTTAAGAGCATAGAGTCAATATGAGCTAGCAGGAGTACACAGATTGAGCCAGTTTGGAACTGTTTTTATTATTATGCATTTGGTACACTGCGGGAGGGCATGTCAGTATCTAATATGCATGCCATGATTTATGGAATGGTTGGTTAGTGGTGGGTTATGTGTGATATGGACCACCCCAAGCTATCTCCTTACCAGTAAAGCAAAGAAAAGACTGGCCCCTTAGCTTAGGAAAACATTCTTGGACAAACCTGTCCCTATATTAAAAAAAAACAAAAAACAAAAAAAAAAAACAGAATAGACAGAAATCTCACTGACATGAGGGTCGTGCTCTGCAGTCATCTGACAACAAGTTGCGTATAAATGTGTCTTAATGTCTAATAACGTACCTGCATTGGTAGACATAGTTCCTGTGCAGTAACCATACTTTTGGCCTCATCAGCCAACCATTAAACATGACAATCAAAATAAATGAGAACTCTAAACTCACAGGAACTGCTGCCCCTTTCAGCATCTGAAATAAAATGAGCCTCTCTCTCTCACACACACACAGATTATACAGAGGAGGTTAAGTATTGCATAAAGCACCACCATGTTCCCTATACCCACCCAACTGCAGCTCTCCTGATGAAGAATGAACGACTCCAGCCCAATCTGTAGCTTGTCCTCCTGAAGGTTATTGATATAAAGGTGGAAAGAGTCAGTCAATCAGGAACCTATAAGAAAATTGCAAATGCAGTTGAGTCCTCACCTATTTAAAAATCAGAGGTTAATTAAATATTTGTTCTTGTCCATGGTTCTCAATAAAGAGGTATTTGGTTATTCTGTTTAACTGTAATGACAATTTTTTTTAAATTTTTTTAAACAAAGGATATTAAGATCCTCACTGTCATATTGCAAACCAATCATGAGCTTCAGAAAGAAGGCATTAACTTACACTACAGCCTGGACAGAGACATGCAAGAGGACTTCCTGTGGTTACAGCAGTTAAAGAAGACTACTACAAATAAATGTAATAAGCCCAGCACAAAAAGACTAAAGTGATCCTTTCACATGCAGCAACACGGTTAAGAAACCAGTCCTTACCATAACGGCAGTAATCAATAAGGACTATGGCACCATCTGTCCAGATAAAGGGGAAATGAGGAGATGGTGCTGTTGCAAACACGAGGGTAAAATTGTAGACTTGCTTATCGAGGCACCTGGACGCAAATGGTAAGACTTTCTGCATATTCAGCCCATTACATAGCGACTGCAAATTTCAGACTTCACACATCAGCCTTCACAACACTCGCAATAAGATTCTTCAAAAAGAATCATAACAAGCACAAGTTAAAATCTGTGAAACGTGGGTTGTAGAAGTACTTGTTTTTGCCATTGGCAGCCATTTTGATGACTCACTGTTCACACTTCTTTGCAACCTGTCTACATTAAACACCAACACTGCAAACATTTCATTTCAGCACAGTAGTCTATAGAATGTTCCATATGTTTAATTTCAAAATAACTGATGGCAAAACTGAAAATATTTACAGCACATATTGCATAAACACTTATGGTGTATGTACAAAGAAATATACATGCAAAAGTATAAAATAACTGAAATAAAAGTTTACAATGATCATACAAAAAAACCCCCCCAAAAAACAAACATTTAAATGCATCCAGTCCAACTTCCCATGATGTAACAGCATCTGTACAACTTTACAATGACAAATAAATTAGAAGACATGATATGACTACACAGATGAAGACACCATGTTCCTTCCTACTGGAAAGATTCTCTGCCCCACCACTCGCACATTCGACTAAGTTTCGGAATATGAATGATAAGAACTGAATGAGGTGATGCGAGGATAACGGGTGCCTAGGGACATGAATAGCGGCTGTGGGCTACGGACCAATGGAAGGCTGCAAAGAAAAAAAAAATCTCTTCAGTGCGAATTTCACTACTATGACTTCGTCAAATTGCTGAAAAACTTTTCCTAGTCACTGTCTCAACAAAAACTCTGAGGCCTTTGACATAAATGTGAAGCCTTTAAATTATGATACTTGTATAATGTCTCATTGATAGTTTTTATACAAATTTAGGTGATATGTCAAAGGCCTCAGAGTTTTTGGCATCACAAGCTGTTTAGTAAGCAGGACTGCCTGATAAAACTGCCTGACAAATAATATGTTGAAAAGCACGTTAGGTCTGTGAAATATCAATAACATTCAGGAAACATATCTTCAGAATTAAAAAATAAAGCTATGGTAAACACATGTAAACAACCTGCCACTGCTTAATAATGCATAACTTAAAATAGTGAAATGTGATAAAAATTTAAAACAAAAATAAAAAAAGCCTCATGAAGCTTGGAGAGCTTTGGTACACCTATAACATTAACAAAAAGTGACAAAGAACGCATAAGTGCCATGTAGACGATGACCCTGTGGGCGCGACAGGGAAATAATACTCAACTGAAGATAGAGTCCAGGTTAAATAAATCGCAACGAACAGCAGAACTTGCAGTACCAAGTACATGCTTCTCTATATATTTATTACAGGTACAACAGATGTCTTCATAAATAGTTGCATAAACTGTTTAAGCTGCAACATTGCACATGGTAAGAATCTGGAACATAACATACAATGTGAGTGCATTTACAGTATTCAGTCTTCCTTAGAGCTCATATGTGAACTGCCACTCAGACGTTTGGCTGCCCTATGGCTATCTTCCATTGGGGATTAATCATCTCTCCCATGCTGGGATCATCTTTGTGAACAGAAATCATTAAAAAGAAAAACATGAAATAAAATGGGAGACAGATTATGTACAAAGTAAGGCTTACACATCTTTAAATTGCACAACACAATTTGTTCTATTTAAAGCAAAAGTTTTAAAAAAAGAAAGAAATTTTTTTTTTTTTTTTTTTTTTTTTAGGTTTCCCTTGCAGCACTTGAAAATTGTTACAGCTAAATGTGGCATGATGATCGTTGTTTGACAAAGCAACTTATTAAGCATAACTTATTAAGCATAAGGCAACCAAACAACCTTTGATTTTAATTAAAATTATTCAAAATAAACCGCCCTCATAAGTTTGCTTTGCAACTCTCAAGATGAATCCAAACCGTTTTGCCAATTTTTAGCCTTTGTTTCTTTTTGCTTCATTAGTGTTCATTCAGACAATGTACCTATTTTCACTCGCAAGTATTTCTTCCCCCTCAAATGTTTTGACTTGAATACTGTAAAAGCGCAAAAGAACGGCTTGCTCCCTCTGGCTCAGGCAAAAAGGGGAGGGGGAAGGTTCTTGCCACACTAGATTCATGTGCATCACTTTCTTCACAGAAAAACTCTGCCACTGTTGTGCAGGTACATCCCCCCCCCCACACACACACACACTAATTAGTCCATGTGGTTTAACTGATCATTGATCAGTAAAACAGTTCAATATATATTCCATTCATTAAATCTCTTAGAAATCTTCATTATATTTTGAACCAGCCAGTAGCATAAGACTGGAAAAGGACATTTAATCCACAGACGTCACTTGTCTCTGAACTGTGTTCTACACAGCTCTGATTGGATGAGGCAGTAATTTCCACATACTTCGATTGACGGAGGACTGAAAGTTTCTTCTAAATGACGAAAGGCTGCTGAAAGAGGATGAGATTATCTTTTCTTTCTCGTTTTCAAATCCTGGGTTGGAGCCTGCTGTGTAAAAAGGGCCTGATGCCCCCTAAGGGCCGCAGGTCGTTGTGATGTTTGCGCCGCTCGATGAAGGAGATGAGTCTGGAGGTGTCGATGCCCTCAGTCGAGCCCTGGCCACTCCCGGGCCTCAGCCAAGGTTCCTGAAGGCAGACGGCAGGGGCGGGGCGTTTGTTAAGCTCCGTTCTAAGCAGCAGACTAACAAAGTCCCGTGCCTCCTGGCTCACGCCCTGGAAGTAGTCATCAGGAAAGCTGAAGTCTAGCCGGCAGATGTTGAGGCACGTCTCCTCCACACTCTCATCCAAGAAGGGCGACGCCCCGCTCAAGATCACATAGGTGACCACCCCGAGGCTCCAGAGGTCAGAGGTTAGAGAGACGGGCTCCCCCAACACCACCTCAGGGGCAGCAAATTCAGGGCTGCCCAGGAGAGGGTGGATATAGTGGGCAGAGTTCAGCTGCACCGCATCCCCAAAATCCGTCAGCTTCACCGTCAACTGAGAGGAGCTCTGATCCATCAACAGATTTTCAGGCTGAGCCGGTTTTGGAAAAAAAGGTGTTCGAAGAGATGTCATTAGAAATCAAATTTAAAAATAAAAAAAAGTAAGCACTGCTACATCTGCACAATGTTGAATCACTACATTTAAAGCGCCCCAGAAACTCAAAAACGTGATTTTTAAATAGTTAACTCCTCTTGGATGACTGTTTCTGATTATATAGATCGGTGTTTGGGTCAATTGTTATCGTAACGCATACAAATGTAATCAAAGTAAAAACACTGATGACATTCATTCTCAGTACTTCTTTAAAAAAAACTATTCGAGGAGCATTGTGTGAGAGCTCAGTTTGTGCCGTCACGAAATAAGCTCCACGGCATAGTTTTGTTCATTCTGGTATATTTTGACAGGTTTGGCTACTGTTAAATAAATGGCGGAGAATGTGACAATGCAAACTGAGAGTCAGATATTGCAAGCCCACTCGTGTCTACCTGTGAGAAATGCAAAATGCAACGGCTAGCTATTGGGGACAGCAGGAGGGCTTTTCCATATTGCATTATTTATGCATATTAGATCCTGGCTTTTAAATGAGGGTAAAGGTGTAGAGATGTTATTAGGCCATTTTAGTAGTTTCTTGGGCATGTTAAATATATAAACAAACAAACAAACAAACAAACAAATAAATAAATATTAACTAAGGTTTAAAATGACATGTTCTGGGGTACTTTAAGAGACCAAGTTCACTGTTTGATTCTCCTCATTTCATTATAAATGGCATATAGCATGACATTTCCCTATGGACTGTTCATACTGACCTTTATATCCAGATGGGCTATTCTGCAGTTATGCAGGTAGTGCAAAGCTTCTAAAATGTCCCGCAAGTAAAAGGCCACTTTCTCCTCAGTGAGGTTTCCCCAGCTGACAATGAAGTCCAGCAGACGTCCCTGATCGGCCCTGTCCCCACACACACACACACAGTTAGCCAGACATACACAGGCTGCGTACGAATGCTTATGTGATGTTGTATATCGTCGCTGTCCAATGAAAAACATGTATCTCCAAAATTCAAATTTTTTCAGGAACACAAAAAAACACTTTTTCATATCATTAATCATCCACAATAAATCTGAAATTCACGGTGTGATTTATCAGCTTTTCATTGGTCATTTAGATGTTTACTGCTGTGGGGTAGATGGAGGTTTTTGCCCACATTCCATATGATAAAAAGTAAAAAACGCAAAAAAGTGGAGATCGACGATGTGTGTAAAATGACTGTGCATCATGTGCGTTTCACTACAAAAGCTGCGTGGGTGGGTGGTGGTGTATAAATGCATGTGCATACTCACATCTCCAGGACGAGCGCATAACTGCTGGGGGTCTCGAAGATGTCCTGTAGGCCGATTATATGAGGATGCTGCAGTCTTTTTAAAATGCTGAGTTCCCGGGTGACCTGATCACGTTTCATTAGTTTCTTATTGACCATCTTGACGGCTACAGTCCGTTTGGATCCCTTCTGGTCACAACGTTTCACCACAGCAAAGCGGCCTCTGACAGGAGAAACACCCAGGGTGGATTTATTTGTGAGCTGATAAAGGCTACACACAACCTCACACCCTGACGCACATTAATCCTGTCCTCTTTTACAGCCACATAGTCCTGCGTCACATGCCTTGTGGAAATGTTCAAACTCTCAGCTTTATCTTGCTATACTGAAGAAGGGAAAAATAATTGATTCACAGATGCACTGTGGTTCTCCCTTGAAAGATTCTGCGTCGATGCATAAAATGTCATATTTGGACGTTTACGTAGGCTTATGCATACATGTTCTTTACTAAAAAACAAAAAAGTCAAAACAATACCAAACAATCTTTGAAAAATTCTCGTCAAATTTTAATTAATCTAAGTAATTTCTTTTTTAATGCATTTACAGACTAATTAGCCTTTAATTTCATAGATATCAAAAATCAACATCAGCATAAAGAATCGTTTTATTGCCTGAATTCAAATAGAGCTGTGCAGTGCCTAGAGAGTCCCACCCGATTCTATATTAGCAATTACTCACAAGGATTTAAATCCTACCTGCCCAGTTCTGCCACCTCAGTGTAGAAAGACTCAAAGTTGTCTTTCCACATGACCCGGATTCCATCACTGGAGGTACCTATGAGGAGATGGGGTTTATGAGGGTTTTTTCCCCTCCATGTTTCATTAAATTTTCATCTGTACGATAGCCTTATAGTTGTATCCAAGTGTGTGCTTACCCAACACCCTGAGACTGGCTGATGTTGTCACACTCCCTACATCATTGGTGACGATACAGGTGTAAATACCATCATCCTATGGGGCCACACCCACGATGCGCAGAGTGGCCTCACCAGTCTCGCTGCATGACGGAAATGATCATCAATCAGTATATGATCAATGCAGTGTGTGTGTGTTAAAGATAATTCCCACTGTGGTCTGGATCCTAGAATTTTGCATGTGAAAAAAAAAAAGAAAAGAAAAAGAAAAAAAAAACACTCTATACAATGTGAAGCTACACACATGTACCTGTAAGCTATGCTGAAGTGACCATTGTTGCTCAGTGTGCTTTGGTCGGGTCCCTTCCAGGTGATGGTTGCTTTGGGGCGGCCGCACACCTTACACCTCAGTGTGACGCACTCGCCCTTATCACAGGTCACATCATTCAGCGGAACGAGTATCTCTGGCGGAACTGGAGAAACATCACCAACATCACTCATCATTTACTGAACTTTGTATTTTTAAATTACAATCATTTAATTTTAAACGTACAAATGAGCATATTTAAAGAATGAAGAGTAAGAAAGGTGAATAAACAAACCTACCATCGTAAATAAAATTCGGATTTAGAAGCTGCAAAACAGAAAAATTACAGGTCAATCTACAGGGACGACAAACAGCTGTGAGAAATCTTAGCTATAGCGCTAGGATTAGAGAAGATGCACGTTACCTTTACGGACACCTTGTTGGCTAAACCCTCTCTGGACTTCCTGTATCCATTTTCAAGCTTGCCCTCTCTCTTTCCCTCCTTTTCTCTCTTTTCTGACTTCTTACGGATACGGAGGGAGGTGTGCCATGAAGACGATTTCCTAGTTTTAAAAAAAATAATCCTATAAACTTGAGGATACCTTTAAACAAGATCAAACAAAATCAAAGCAGAACTGTTGGATTCACTGATGACAAATTTTGACTGTAACTCCAGCTAAAGTGGTAACTAGACGTCGCTGCTCTTACTTGATGGTTCCCTCTGGAGCGTCGGGGATGGTGGCTGAGGTGTGGCCCAACACATAGCCGGGGATCCAGCCCTCAGCGGCAGGGCTCTGATCTGTAGCGGCGCGGAACACAAGGAACATATTTTGCTGGTTGGAGGCCAGGACCTGCACCACCTCACCCTGACACACATTAATCTCATCCTCTTTCAGAGCCACATAGTCCTGCGTCACGAGCATTGTGGAAATGTTACTGCTGCTGCTGCTTTCACTCTGTGAGGGTCAACACACACAAAAACACAGACGCACACAAATACTCCTTAGTCTGGCACTGAATACACTTAGGTTAGTTGTGTTAGACTGGTCAGCTTTTATAAATAGCGATACATGACACAGCAGTGCAATACCCAACCATACGTCCATATCCATGCACATTATCTATGTGACGCTTAGATTACAACATAGTCACAAAATGCTCCATACAGCATTTTTATTTATAGCTTTTGACTGACAAGTGTCTATGTTTTGGATGCAAACCTGAAAGACCATGCAAAATGGAACCAGACACAGGTCCCAAAAAAAGAGAGGGCAATATGAGACTAGAACTCATGTCAGACTACTATAACGTTAAAAACAGAACCTAGGTAGAGATATCTAACTATTCAATTACAATTTTCATATGCAATAGGCTTAAGAAAGGCACAAGTTGATATCAAAGAGAATGTGAGGCGGATAAGAAGTGTTAAACATGGCAGCAGTCCAGACAGAGGCAGAGAGAGACGGTCTTTAAACATTATAAGTGAAGTATGAAGTGAGATAGAGCTGTGAGAGTTTGTCAAAGAGGAGGTAACGTTTTCTCTCCAGAAACCCCCAAATACAAAGATGCAGCAGTTAGTACAATGAGTGGCAGTAAAGATGTGTTACAGTTCAGTAATTTAGGGGTTGGAAATCCCAGTCATTGGAGGTAGAGAGAAGACAGATTCTAAGTGGGGTTAGTAAATACTTGAGTAGACAAGAGAGGGATAAAAAGCAGCAGAATCTTGTAGAGGAGAGCTGCTGGAGCTGAGCTGCAGAAAGCGCTGAAGCAGGGCTCTTACCCCGTTACTCTGGGTGGACTGGACCGACTGCTCGCTGGCCGAGGAGCATGTGCTCATGCGGTCTGCATCTTTACTGTGGCTGGAATGCCGGTGGCTTTGGCTCTGATTAGGCCGGCTCAGCGTTTCACACGCATCGCCGGGAAAGGTGAAGGAGCCGGGTCGGCCGGCTGGAGAGCCCGGCATGGCGCTCCAGAGGGAGGCAGAGGAGGAGGGAGTGGAGCAGCCGCCAGTCTTCGGCCCTGGGCTGCAGGGTGCCAGGAAGTCTTTAAAGGCTGGCGTGGCCAGCGGAGTGCCCATTGGGGAGACGGATCCCGGCCTGGGCTTCACCAGTGCTAGTGGGGGCACCGTAGCTCGAGGGATCTGGGCCGAAACCGGCCCATCTCGATTCTCTTTGGAAACATCCTCCGCAGGCTCACTGCGTTTAGACTGAGGACTGTCAGACGGCTTCAGCTTAGCGGCGTCTCGGCTTGTGTCAGGGTCTGTAGTGCAAGAGGGGAGGGGCCTAGGGGGCGTACCTGAGATTTTGTCCGGGCCGTCCGGCTCACTGGCTCCGGGGCCCAGGGCGGGAGAGTGGTGGCGAAGAGGCTGAGGAAGGCGGGAGGGTTGTGGGATACGGGAGGGGCGAGAGCGGGAGCCTGATGCGGCTGGAGCTGCCCCACCCCCTCCACGAGTCACACCCTGCCCTCCACTACTGACAGAAGAACCAATCGGAGTGCTCGCACTCCCTCCCACATGGTTCCTCTGGTAGTCAATTGGAGTCAGCGCTGTAAAAAAAGAAAAATAAGAAAAAAAAGAAAAAGAAAAAACCCAGAAAGAGAGCAAGATATCAACAAGAAGTACGTTTGCTAAGTTAGCGTGCATTCAGTCTCTGTGGACAGGGGCAAACAATACACTAATGCTGTTAGTGATATTTATTATCCTTTTTGATTTGATTTTAACTCTGTTTTGTAGTTTGGTTGTCTTTTTTTCCTCTAGCGGTTCTATTCTATTGCTTGGCACAGTGATAGCTATTAGTTTGGGCTCTAGACTTCTGTCTTCTCTGGGTTTAAATCTATTGTTATATTACTCACAAAATGGGCAATCGCAAGGAGGTAACTGCTCCATAGCAAACGTTCACATGGTTTTTTTAATCAGTTTACCATCATTTCAACAGGGCACCCCTGAGTGCATTCTGCCTCGGTGGACAGCGGTTAATAGTACACAGACTATTTATTTTCTGTTTGCTTCGATTCTAAGGACACTTAAAGGTTTAGTCATTTTTTCTAGCACTTTAATTCAAATAAATGGGAAAATTCGGAGAAAAATGGTGCAGTGCACTCGTTATACCACTGAGGAAGTTGCGCTGGCTCTCCAGAATCTGGTTGATCTGCAGGGTCCAGACCTGCCGGACTCCAGGGTGAGAGGAGTGCAGGACGAAGGCCTCGGTGCTGCCGTTTGGCATTCTGGAGGTCAGGATAAACTTACACGGGTCGCCATCTACACTGTCCTCCAGGCCCAAACAGCTCACCTGCACACAAACATATATATTATATATACGCACAAACAGCGATATTTTGCTCCTAAAAGCAAATACCAGGTACTATTTGTGCAGAACAAAAACAATAGATAATTAAATACTTACAGCTACCTATTGCACAACTGCAAACATGTTGTATTGTAAGGCTGCTAGACGGCTAGGCACTTGGCCTAGCAGCACTTATATTTGTTCAGTCTTGCAGCTAACAGTAGTGTGTTTGGCTGTTTACACGCATACGTTTTTGCCCTGCAGTCCAGTTATCTGTCCTCACGATGGGTTTATTGCAGAGACTGACATTGCAATAACAACAAAACTTAAAATACGACCATGCAGCCCTAATAACAATCTAGTGGAGCTGGAGAAGACCTGGATGTGACAAGATACCTTGATGCTGTTCTTATAAAGGAAAGCAGGCATGGAGAAGCCCCTCTTCTTATCCAGAAGCTCGCTAAAAATAACAATCTGCTCAAAGAGGAAGACTCTTCGCTCCTTCATCCTGCCCAGCAGGCCTCCATCAGAGTCTGACACCATGAAGGTGTCCTGCAAGAGGAGACGACCCTGAGCCACTATCTTCCCCTGAAAGAAAGAGAAAGAAAAAAAACCTTTGAATTTACACTTTGATGGACGATGGTGAAAAGCACTATTTGTCCAAACAGCTTTATTTTTTTAAATTTTGACCAAGGACTGACTGTCTTACATCAAACCCCTGGAGTCGTCCGACATTCATCATGTCGTTGCATCGCTTTGGTACAATGCACATGACCTCAACCGCTTTCTGTAATTAAAGAGCATCACTGAGCAATCTAGACGGAATCAAAGATACATCAACACTCATTAGGAACACAATGTGTAGTCCATATACCTACCTCCAAATCCAGTGAGTCTAGTCCAGCTTTTTTGGAGAACTTTAGGAAATCCTAAAAATGATAAAGGAATAATTGAACAGGAAAGCTGGTTAGAGAGTTCTGTAAACGATGCCAAAGCTCTAGAGTAGAAAACTGAGAAACCCAGTTACAGACGCCACAAGAGAAATGGGAAAGGGAAATCAACAGACCTTGAGCAGCAGCTGGTACTTCATTATTCTCTGCACTGGTTTGATGAGTAAGTCAGTGATCTGCAGCCTGTGACCCAAACGCTTTTTAAGGTCCTGCCAGTGAGGGGCAAATTGCAAAAGTTAGATATAATCTCAAACCAGAGTTTGGGTTCTTGCAATCATAAAAGACAAACCCTGATGTGAATTTAGTACTAAATGTTTAATATTATGCAATTGTGCCACAGTGAATCGCTTTATTCAGGATGTACCTCAAAGTAGGTGTCAATGTACTCTGAGACGGTGTGCTCAGATTTGGGTTTGTTTTGGCAGTAAACAATGTACATGTGCAACCTCCGCTCCTGCAATGAGAAGTACGATATTTAAGATGTGGGCTTTGTAAAACAGCACGACTGGAGACTCCACTCAATGTGCACTACATGAAGAAATGAACTCACATGTTTCAGAAATAGAAGGCCCAGCCGATCAGGGTCATCAAGGCACTTCTCCAACTCTCCCAAAAAGAAACTGAAACAGTGTTACAGGAGAATTACATTTTAGGAGAATTACAGGCACTTAGAATGACAGCCCATGTAGAGAGCATTCCAATAGTGAGTTTGAGTGCACTCTTTTTATTGCGCACTTCACTTGTGCAAGTTCATACTATGGAAAGGATTACATACTCCCGGTGCCAGTCATAGATCTGGTGGATGTTGCCAAACACGATCTTGTCTTTTCCTTTCATGTCATCTGGGACCCCTTCCTCCCTCATCCTGGCCATATAGCCCTGGCAAAGAGATAAAGCAACATTACAGTGCATGGCATTAAGATGCATCATTCAAAAGAATATGCTACATAAACAAACGGTCTCATTTCAGAAAGCCATAGGTCATTTTTTCCACTGCACATTCAAAAATAAGAACTGACCTAAACAGGAACCTACAGAAACTGGGGTTCTGGTTCTAGTTAAAATTCTACCAACTTGACAGATGACATTATTATTTTGTATATGAACAAAAAGCGAAAGTTATGTTCGTTTGTGCTGTAAAAACACTGTGCGGGTATGGTTTCTGAGAAATGAAACCTGTTTGTGCAGGCTGAGTAAAAAAATAAATAAAATAAAAAATCACACCATGTTGCTTTTGACGCCACAAGCACAGCGCCAAAATATGGGTTTCCATATTTTGGTCTATTCTGTGTTTGTATGTGCATTTGATGCCGCACGTTGTGTGACATGGTATGCATAACCAATCAGCAACACAATGCTGTTAGCTCCACCCCCAGGTACCATTAGTTCGTGCTGGTGTTGATCTTGAGGAGGTACCAAAAAACAGTTTCAGTTTTCTGGTGCCAAAAGTTCCAGTAGTTTGTGCAGAGGTAAAATGCCCATAGAGTAGTAAAAGTCACTCACTTCAACAACCAAACCAAGATCCCGCACATAGTCCCTCTCTGTCTCGACCAGCTCCAGCAGTACATAGCTACAATTAGAGAGACAGGACGGTGGGGTTCAGAATAGATCCAGAAAACATGCCGATGGGGGTGGAAATTATTATAGGCGCTGAGGTAGAGACTTACTGGCGTCTCTTGAGGAAGCCGGTTTTGCGCTCTTCCATCTCATCGATGGGAGAAGAGGAGGAGAGGAGGGAGTTGTCTGAGGGGTTGAAGGAAGGACTGCTGCTGTCCCCCTGCTCAACGGACAAAGAGCTGGGCCTGTCCTCAAGAGCCTGAGCAGAGACAGCACAATCACACACAGTCTCGAAACACACTATAATTAAGATGTCCCAGTACCATCAGAATGTGCCATCAGAAATGCAGAAAACTCTAACATTATATATAAATACACTCACCGAGGACTTTATTAGGAACCTGTACACCTTCTCATTCATGCAATTATCTAATCAGCCAATCGTGTGGCAGCAGCACAATGTGTAAAATCATGCAGATACGGGCCAGCAGCTTCAGGTAATGTTCACATCAACCATCAGAATGGGGGGAAAAATGTGATCTCAGTGATTTTGACCGT
>JAOUQW010000027.1:8435809-8466015 GCA_028565825.1 Olivaichthys viedmensis
GGTATAATGCATCTTGTATTTGTTTTAAAACACAGTGTGATAAATGTCAGGCCATGTCAAGTGTTTAAAAAAAAAAATCCATACTACTTGGTTTGGGATTTGGGACTTGTGAAACTATACTTGGTATTGGTATCAAAGTCAAAATTATGATATTGTGACATTTGGGAAAAATATTAAAAGAGGTGCAGAGGAAATAGCACTTAGAAATCAATCTCCAGAAATCAGTCTGTCTTAAGGACAGATCCCTTCATTTTCATTGTGATGAGGTGTCACACTCAGCAGATGCAAAAGGCAGAAAGCCCAGCTCAGCTGTGCGGTGTTACAAAGGTTTGCTGCCTCCCGACCCCTGATCCACCCCCCACCTGCCCACAGTGAGATACTATAATTCAGGGGTCCCTTGTGGGGAAGGGAGATTATGTCATAAGCTGGATTCAGTGACTCCATATGCACACACCACACTGTGCTGTAAAGCCTGGGATGCTAAATTTAAGCTCTGCTTTTTGTGCTTTTCTGTGCTTTTTGTAGTTTGGATCATAAACGTCCCATTTCCTAGCCAAATAATACACGATAATGCATGTATCTGATGATCTTTATTTGTACATTATAACTTGAGGCTGCTGGAGTATTTTTGTGTCCTGTGTGGGAGTGATAATGCAGAGAGTTTCCTGATTATAAGGCCTTTGAAGTTGCTTCAGACAAAAATGGCTAGCCTATGTGATTGAGTGTTCAAGTCTGAGGATGAATTTGATTTCGGTCACAGTTAAAGGATAGTCAAAATGAGCTTTTGGCGTGATTGTTGGGGGTGTCCAGAGCAGCAGGAGCCCTCCACCCATCCCCACCCCTCATGTTGTGCCTCCATCAAGGGTCATGAGAGAGTTGGCTATAGGTGAATGGTTGGGGTGGGGGTCTGTGACGAACAGCCTGTGTCCGGTCACCACAGCCATCTCTACCACTCTTTCAGTTCATTGTCTCCACTCAGGGTTGGCCCTGAACTTCACAGCTATTTTGGTGGCCAGACCTTGAACCAAACTTCCCCATCCCCCAGAAAAAAAGACCTTAACTGGGCCTGAACACCCAGGATAAGGCAAACATAAGCAAATCCCTTCATTGATTGCAAACCAATCTCTGTCTGTGTTTTTGAGAGACAATCAGTGAAACCAAGATGATAAGAACGGCTAAGAATGGTACATGTTTTGAAAATTTAATCTGAAGTTCTACTCCTTCATTACTTACTAAAATGACTCATGTTAGAGGAGGAAAGTTTATAATGGCATTATTTTTCTTTGAAGTTATTAAAGTTATCACATTGAAAACTCACATTGTGTTTGGCTGTACAAATATCAGACCTAACTAATAGTGCTTTAACATTTTACCCTTCAAAAATGTCAGACAAAATCTTATTTTGTTGGTGTTACTGGGTTGGTGTCTAATCACGGAATATGTATATATAAGTATATATTCCAAAGATGTTGGAACATCAGTGCTTGGTTATGCAGAGCACATATTCTGATGTTAATTTCTTTATGGTTCTCCCCCCAGAAGACAAACCAAGAGAAGATTTGGTCATTCAAACTTGGCCTCTGCTTGAAAAATGTGTTACAAGCCATTGAACAGAATTCCAATTGCATATGCACATTCACAAATTCCTTTCCCTCCCCGTTTCGTCCATTATGTCAATGACTGCAGCAGGAGCTGCAACGCAAACAATGGCTGAATACGAACCTTGGGGGAGGAATTGTAAAAGGGCAGGGAGGAAAAGGGGACTTGCGGGGCTCCATGCAACGAAGTAGCCTGGAACTCCTTCTTTTGTCTCAATAATGGGAGTTAAACTATCCCAAGACCTGACTGCCATGAGCTCTTTATCAGTGTGCTACTTAAACACCTCTTTGTGTTGCTAGCAGGGAGGCCACACATTTCTTTTGTTTAAGAACTGATTGTAATTAGCTGGCATATGCCAAGTTCAAAGTCATGTAAACACCCACAATTTCCGACTGTGCTGAGAAACACGTGTCTTGTGTTTGTCACACCTCTTTGATGGTGTCCAATTACTGATGCCCATTGTCTCAAAACAATGTTTTTGTGCCTACCTTGTTAAACTGCTTTTGTTTCTGTCAGAACTGGCAAACCAAACATATAAAATATATTTTCAGATTTTTTAAACAGGACTTTACCTAATTAGGATTCAGTGGTGTAAGCTAAAATGCTTTTGTTGATTGTATTGTATTTGATGCTCAACACTCGCCACAAACCTTTAGCTTGGATCAATAAGCAATATTGTCCAATTGGGGGGAGGACAACACACGACTTTGGTCTCTAGTCTGTAATTACTGGGGGGAGGACCAACAGAAAGGAACCTAATCTCCATTAAGGCTCAATCTCAATAAATAGAAACCATGGACCAAAGTGTCCCTTTAGAACAACATACTGTGTTTTAGCCGCACAACTTAAATTCACCTACTATTAGCTAGAGAACAGAAAGAAATGACTTTGGATGGACTGAATGTATGAACTGAATGTGTTATTTCTCAACTTGCACTTTTAGGGTTGCTTATTTATTTATTTATTTTTGGCACTGTTTGACCATTGTTTTAATGGTCCACATCTGGAGATACCAAAAAGTTAAGCAGAAATGTTACTTTGTTACCTAATCAATTGATTGGACTGGGCTTAATGAGTGGGGTATGGGGATTCTTCCTTTAAATTACCAGCATACTAAAGGTTACTACAGTGACAAAGCTGCTTCATCACCAGGGAGAAAGTGTGTGTTAATTAAAAACAACGAATACACAAGAGCTTAAATAAACATAGAGAATTGCCTAATGAGGCATTATTCCATTTTTTTCTCACACGCATGCATGTCTCTTTAAATAATATTATAAGTAAAGTTGAAATAATATTACATTGTAACTGTAATACTTTAACATTATATTTATGAGAATTACATTGTCTCTTCCTGTTTCTTCACTAAATTTAAACAAATATCAGTACATGAGGTCTGAATACAGAATACCAAAAGGTTATAAAGGTTTATAAAGGTATTTTAATATACAGAAAAAGTAGATTTTTTTGCTCTGTAATTTTTATGTAGGGTATCTCACCTCCCAAGTGCCCTATTGAAACAGCTCAGCCCCAGCCCTTGTTAAAGTGTTAGTGTTATAAAGACTTCCATATTCAGGTTCAGGTGTCTCAGTCTGAATGTCTCAATGTCCCATGTCCATGACTACGAAGTAATCTTAACAATTCAATTAGTGGCATGAACTTTCAAGTTCTCTAAACAAGATGTATTATAAGAAACAACCAATACATGGACAGCAACTTATGTCTAGGTCTGTGGGTTATACTTCCCAGAAATGTCCCTACAGGAACGGACTTTAGGAAGGGATTAGGTGCACAGATCCATGCTGTGATGTGACCAACACCTCAGGCTCATAAATGTACCTTCAGCAGGGAAAAAGCCTGCGTGATTACTTTAAGTCCAGCAGAGATAGACACATCACCCACCCACCTCTGCTCCAGAGTGCAGTGGTCTGATTCACTCTTATTGTGGCCTTGTAGATTAGTTAGAGGGTTGTCTTGTCTGAATTAGAGGGATCTGGTATGCCTGCCTGAGGATTGAGGTGCACCCAGCAAGAGAGGGGAGGAGGTTGGACACAATCACTGGCAGCTGTGAAGGGGTTACCCTAACACACACAGATGCACACACATGCATGTGCACACATGCTTTAATAAGGTTTCAATCTCAGTCAGTCTCCCCAAAAGGCCTGGCCAGTGTTATGGAGATGAGAATGTGAGGGTCAGGTCAGCTTCACCATTGTCCCTTCTGGCTCTTTTCTTTTTCTTTTGGACCCTTCTTTGGACTGCTCCACTGACCAGACAGGGGATCCCAGAGGTTAATGCTGCCCAAGGTCATCATAGGACCTACTCCCTGAGACCACAAGTCTACCTCCTCCCTCCTGGGATTTACCATCTCCTTCTATTCCACTAATTCAGCACATTGTTTATTTATGGTTCTTGGAGAAGAATACACACCACCAGATTCACAGAAATAAACGTGCGCTTTAAAATAAACTTTTTAATACCATGTCTAGTCTAATATAATTTGAACTCTGAAAACTTTTGAATGGCTGCAGACTGCCAGTATAATATGCATTTGTGAAGAAATATTCTCAAATAAGCTACAAGTAAATGCTCTTGGTTAATAATAAAAGCCTAATGCCCGTACACATTCATTTTAAGACCTTAAGAATTCTTTCATTAAGCGCATTTATGTGAAAGAAACTTTAAATAACAAATTTGAAGTTAAATAAAGTCTGTAACCTCAAATAGGCGAACAAGTTTAAGCTGGTTAACTTAGATATCATAGCCTATTGATTGTCATGCAATAGAGAAAACTATAGACTGTTCATTTACTTTAAGAAAAACGTCTCCATCATTTCTGCAGTCAAATCCACTACAAAGCAAAACTGTCCCTAGTTCATTTTCGTTGTTATATATCCATTCATCGGCTATAATTGATGTTTTAGTTCCGAGGACAAGAAACAAACATTCAGGAATTAAATGAATATAAGCCTGGCCAAACTTTGGACACCAAAAAACCCCTCGACACTTGGAACGTCTCGGCGCAGCACCCAGCTTTAGTACTACTATGTTAGTAGTACTCTTTTTTCTTTTTTTTTCATAATGGAAAAACAAAAATTCTAAATAATACAATTATTTTAAATAACTTGCTTGTTTGTCAAGTACAGGATAATCATTGAAAAATATGAACTACTGTTGGTTACTTGGGAAACCCACGTGTCCACCTATGAAGCAGCTTCAAGGTTTACCTATTTTTATTCAAAAGTAAATCCAGGTACAGTTAAATCGGTTCGGCAGCATGGTTCTACGGACCGAACACAACTTTTGAATTAGTATATAGGCAATTATGTTAATAGTGATCACAGCAATCTGTCAAAATTGTGTGCGATCAGTTGAAATGAGACTTTTGTCGCACATATTACATGGGTAGGGCAAAGCACATATGCAAACCCAGCTGAAATCCTACACACGAACGCCTAAACTATACACTAAACTACTAAAGCTGATATGATAACGGATACTTACACGAGCAGATCATTGTCAGGAAAAAGGTCGGCGGAATCCGTGGCTTCATATTCACGCGTAAATCCAAATGCCAACGGGGAATAAAACTTCTCTGGGCTTGCAAACTCGAGCCCGTTTCAACAACGTTTAAAGACGCTCGCTTAGCTTGGTTATAATATTACGTCGTTGTTTTTTATTTATTAAAAAAATTTTTTTTTTTAATTTAGGAAAACATTTCTACTCTCGCGCAGTAGTTCAGCGGGTGCCGGGCCGAGGGCTGCCTGTCATGTCCAAAGCCGCCGTTAAAATACTCTTTGGCTCTGGGAGTGCGCGATATGATCCGCGGCGCATCGGCGATTCTGCGCGTCTTCTGTCTCTCTGCTGTCACTCACACAGCAGCCGAAGCGCGCACTGACAGCGCGTTGCTGCGGCGAGCCAATCGGAAACGGCAGGGCTCTCGGGGGCGGGGCTCCGAGCCATCCAGCCATGACAGATGTTCATTGAAGCAGATCGCCACTGCTGCATGGGCTTTACATCCGCTCAAAGTCACAGCGCGCCAGACACGGACACGACCTTCTCTTAACGCGCTGTGGCTCAGCAGTTATGGCTCTGGGCTCCTGATAGCAAGGTTAGGAGTTCAAATCCCAACACCGCCAAGCTGCCACTGTTGGGCCCTTGAGTAAGGCCCATCTCCCATCTCCCATCTCTCATCTCCAGGGGTGGATCCCCAGGTTCCATTTCAGGATCCCAGGTTCCAAGCTAAGATATGAGACGAAAATGTCCTTATCTTACCGTATATGTTTCATGACAATAAAGGCTGTCTCTTTTCAAATATGGCTAAGCAAGCCTGACATCATGAGAAGTCAGTTTCAGCAACAATGAACCTCATCTCAATGAGAAACTCATGTAAATATGAACGAACGAAGGTGATGTGTTTGGATTTCATTCGAAGGTACAATTGCTAATTCCCCACCAACCCCGCCCTTAACCTGCATAACCTTTTCGTGCATTTTAAGTCATGCAAATTGATGTGAATTTTAAGTTGATCTGTGTTGATTAAGAAGACATTACATTTATATAGCACTTTTCAAAAGCCCAATGAAACTGCACGAAGATGGGCTATTCACAAAGGTATGCCCAAAATCCCTTGACACATTTGATGGCACCCATGCTCCATTATCCCAACATTTTTGTGTTTTTACTTTTTCTAACCCACCTGAGCTGAGTGTTAGGGTTCTCATCTTTCCTGTCTGTACCCTTCTGTCTCTCTGTGCCCTTTTCCCCATTTGCTCAACAAATTTCCTTCACTCTGTATTTTAAAATGCACTGTTTTACGGTAATAAAGTAAATCTTTACACAAAAAAGAAAACACAAATACTGACTGCTTCCCATATTGGACTGAGAGCCTCAATGGTACAAGTCTGAATGGACATGGGGAAAAGGGTTTTCAGCACTGACCTTAACAAGTTTACTGTTTTTTGTACATCAGTTAGCATTTATGACTATTGCTATGTCGTTTGCTTGAAGATGAGAAAGACTATCAATAACTCTTCTTCAACAACCTCCATCACACTCAGGATTTATTTAGTCGACTTCTGCTCTGACTTGGTGTTCCAGGTTGTTTCATGGTAGCGTTTGCTCTGTGATGTTCAGAGGTTTTCACAAGGTGTAATCAAGTAAGTTCTCTCTTAGTCCATATTGGTGATCTAATTTATCTGTTAAGGCGTTGAATAAAGTCTTTTTTTTTTAAAATGTGTGTCTGTTATGTAGGCAAGGAACATTGCTGTGTCTGATTAGAGATTCAGAAGAAGAGGGGGCAGACCCACTGAAGGTGTGCATAATGTTTTTTTGAGATGTTTACATGGTTTTGCTCTTGGTTAAAATTGAGTTAAATAAGGTGGTCCTAAATCAGGGGATGTGTCTGAGAGTTCACACAACATGCATACGTTCATGCACACACATACACATGCCCAAATACCATGTTAGAAATTTTAATTGATTTATTGCACTATATCAATAGTTTTTCACATGTGTGAGACTGTTTCCAAAAGCATCTCCAGGGATGTCACCATATTTGCATCATATTTGAGATGTTCCTCAGTCAAGTCAGTTTGATGCCTAGTGCATGTAGGCTCAACTGTGGCCTCTTGATCAGAAAAGTCTTCTCTCTTTCCTTGCTTTTGCATTTGGGCATTAACCTGTTCTTCCTTTCTGCTTCCTTCCTCCACACGCATTGCAGTGAGAGGCTCCACTGCCTCACAGTTTGGAGGCAAGTATCTTAATGGAACCATGAATGTACCTACATACTTCAGTGGGCCAAATTCTTCGAGGTTAGGTGGGTTCCAGAGCACCTCTGTGAAAAAAAAGATTTATTAGAAAAATAGCCTGTTTAGATTAGACTGTGTTTATTGCTGCTATATTGTGAATGTAATGTTGCTGTAACATTGTTAACTGTAAAGGTGGGTATATAGAGAATTTACCATCTAGTTTAATGACACCATTTGGGGTGTAGATGATGTTGTCAGTTCCAACCTCCATAGTGGAGCAAGCAGGATCCTCTTCATCACTGTTATGTTTAGTGAGCTCTGGAAATGCCACACACTCCTGTGCGGTGAATGGTGGCTCCTCTTTTATATACGTTTCTACAGGGCTTGGTGTTTCTTTATTACTACTGTGCTCTGTAGTCTCTAACATATCCTCCCACTCCAATTGAATTAGTGGTGGCTCCTCTACTCCTGTATTATATTGTGCTCTTGTATGGGCAAGCCTCACTGTTGAGAGTGGATGGGAATATGTTGTCATGTAGGACTGTGGTTACTATTTCTTTTGTAAATGACATACAGATTCTGTTTTAACTGGAGATCCTTACCTGTGTGTTGGGCAAACAAGATCGCTTCATTTGATGGAGGGAAGTGTTCTATCTCATGTGCCCACACTGATGGAGGTGCAATGCTTTCATCATTCGATTGAATAATTGGTGTGGAAGGCATATATCCCATGAAGCCCGGTGGCAGTATGTTTGCTGAGCTGCTGTAATGCTCCACTCCTGAGAGTGACATGTTGCTGGGGTCCATATATAACATAGTCCCAGTGTAGGAACTTGGCACACCTGCAAACGATTAGATAAGTACTGAGGAACATTGATCCTTTTATTTTATAAGTTAATTCGTAAAAAAAATTGCAAGTAGCTTGTTGCTGAAATGTGTAAATGAGATGATAATAATAACATTCATCACATATTTAAGACTCACACATGCGGTTAGATAGTTGGTATGACAAAGGAACGCACCTTGGGGTGGGAAGTAGACAGGATTGTCAGGAACCCACTGAGCATACGGTGGTACCGTCATCATTGTGTAGGGGAAATTTTGAGCCTCAGGACCCAAGTAAGAGAATGACTTTACCATTTGGCTTCCCATAACAGGATGACCAAAATTCAGTCCTGGAAAGAATACAGTAATTATCTGAGCTACCAATAGAGTGATGTCAATAGAATTGCCTGATTCTGAAACTTTGTGATGTCACTGCTTTTTTTTGGAGACATGTAGAGCAGTTTAGTTTAGTTTTTGTTTACATTTTCCATAGCAACAGTATATTACTAGATATGGGAGAAGTTGGTCAAATTTACTGTATGAAATTGTACTGTATGTGAAAATAAACATAAACAGTACTGGAAATGTTAACTACTTACATGTGATATCGCTGTTAGGATACTTACTGTGTTACATCTAATTACATTATAGTTCATTAGAAATGTATGCATAATAAAAAATAAAAAAAATTGAAAATAAAGAAATGACATGCATTTATTCAGACCCATTTTCCTATATTAAGCAACAAGTCATTTGGCCAAAAAAAGTCTAGGAATCACATGTTAGGTGACTAAAAGTAAAACGTTGAATCTTAAACATTCAAATTTGACCTTTTGGCCTTTTGAATGCGTAAATATTATGAAAATTTTGTATTGTATTTAACCAATAAAATTTGTCGTGACAGCCTTAAAGGAATTAAGCCTATATTTTAAAAAATGGATGACAATGATAATAATTTGTTTTAAAAGCAGCAAGTAGTCATATTGGGGGGGGGGGTTGCATTTTCTCACCAGGTCTGATGAAATTAAATTGTTCTGGAACAATGGGATGTTGTTCTGGCCTTGGCAAAAGCTGCGCACCAACCCGGTTGTTTCTGCTCATTACAAATGTTAAAACTGGATGAAGTAAAAATCGCAAATTGCAGAGCAAAATGAAGTGTGACTTGTCTCAAGTTTGTCAGCATGCAAATGAAGCCCCAAACATTCTAAAACCCAAACATTCTAAATCCGTTGCTTAGAGCTATTATGCTGTAATGTGCACATTCATACACACATATGCACATATGACTTATTCAAGTTAAAAAAGGAAGACATTCATTACTGGTGATAACATTATCATTCATTAACAATAATGTGACATTTGTTTTTAGCGAACAAGAGGCAGAAACACTGTCATTTAAATATAAAAAAGAAGTGTTGATCATTTACGATCATCTTAGTTTTCTAAATCCGCAGTCACACATGACACTTGTATATACTGTAGCCTTTATTCACAGTCTAAAATATGCCGAAACGTTCATCCTGGTATCTGTGTGTAATTCAAAATGGGACTAATTATAATTCTTTCTAGATTCCATGTAGTCCTATTGGTGCTAATTTGACTCAGACATAAAGTATGCATATCAAATGCCAAATCCCTCGGCACCACCCACTACCGTAGATGGCCTTGCTTGTGACCACTGTTAGGAAGGGTGAAGCAAGTGGAATTGAAATACAATTTATGCAATATTTTCAATATGTATGAGCTGAAATTGTGAATTATACATTTTCCATTATACAGAACAGGGGCATGGCCATTTTCCATGGGGTGGGCCTTATTTAATACAGGGTCCCTCAATCTAAAATGCATTGATTTTACACGTAACATTACATGTAGAATGGAACATAATTGGACCTCTATGGGATGATACCAACTGTGTTCATCAGAGTATTTTCTGGGTGACCAACCCCTTCACAGACATGTTCTGCAAAATGGATATGGATTTAGAAAATAACTTAAAGTATGAATATGCAATAAGATGTTTATAACTGCAAAATAACCATTAAAACATTTTTTTTTTGTTATTATATCTTGGTTATATTTAAGGTGTTACCTGTGATTTTCTTAGTTTTAATTTAATTGATGTTTGAGTGATTTATCAAAAGTAAGGAAAACATGCAGGATAGAGGAAAGTCAATATATAATTGTATGAAACTGTGTTTGTGACTATTTATGTGCTTCTTCTGTAGGCGAGAAACATTGCTGTTCACATAAAGAAGGGGCAGACCCACTAAAGGTGTCTATAATGTAATTTCCGTAATGTTTGATTTGTGGGATTAAAAATAGGTTAGGTCCTATATCAGTGGATGTTCACACAACATGCACTTTTATGTACACAATCACTCATATACCCAAACACCACAGCCTGAAGAGAAAAAAAGGCATGTTGGACATTTAAACAAGTTTATTGTGGTATAACAATTAATAATAATAATAATAATAATAACAACAACAACAAAAATGCATCAGTTCCAGAAGTGGGGCCACTTGTAGAGCTCTTGAAAGATATAAACTGCATCTTGGCTGTCAACAATCTTGGTAGGATCAAAACTGCAGTTTTGCATTAAAGGAGGGCGGTCGAAGAGTAAGAACCAAGAGTTTATGTAGTTTTGCAGCTCTGCTGTTGCAGACACATGTGGGGGCTGCAATGGGTTGACCTCCATAGGCACTAGACTTGACTTCATATCTGAAACCTGTGGAAGATCCCCACAACCTTCATCTGCTGCATCTGCTGGTTGTCCTTTGTCTTTTAGTATCTGCAGATCATGAAATCTCAGGATAACATACGTTTGCATTACAGAATTGCTAACTTTTTTATACTGCATGCTGCCGATAACTTTGTCCTTTTTTTATTAATTTGGTCTGATTTTGAATTTCAAGCTGAGTGTCTGGCTGTGATTGAAGATCAGTTCTTTGTCTTGGTCTTGTTCAAGTTTAGAAAACATTCTGCAAATTAAAGATTTAGAAATGATTCAGTTAGTGCCACTGAACAAAGATTTATTTTAAATTCATAATTTACTTATTTACAGTGCCTGTGGATAAAGCAGGACAAGAAGGGAAGCATACACAGACACAAGAGCTATGAAGGAGCTATGTTGGCAGGTGGAGGTGTAGAATGATTCATAACATATTTCACACTTTCCTATGTCAGCTGCACTGCCGCATTTAGGGCTTGCCCCACCTCCTAGGCTAGCTACTCTGCCCCCTTGCAAATCAAAAAGGAAATTAACATTTTGTGTGTATACACATACAGTGCATATATGCAAGTGTGTTACTATATTCTTGTCATGGCTTTATTTGAGGATATTAATGAATTGTTGGTTTTTTTCCATCAATTTCTCAATTGTTTATTTTATCTGTTTAGTCAAGAGGCTCTTTTCATCTCCTCCCCCATGTACCGTTCTCCCTTTTGAAAACAACACTGTAACATACTGTAGACACAAAAACATACAGGGAGAGATAACACTGATACATATTCAGGACTATTTTCTAGATTTTGTTTGATTCTTAGACACTCTACTCTACATTTCAGTTGGCTTTCATTCAGATTTGTTGGAGGGTGTGGGGTACCAAGAATTACAGGAGAAGAAGAGAGAGAGACTCTGTTGTTTCTTCATTTGCATCTTGTGACCAGGGCCGCCTTTAAGGGTGGGCGAAAGGGGTGGTTGATCAGGACCACACTGACGACCAACAGACGACTATATAAGTTACGTTGCTACAATAGGACTAGTACCGACATTCACCATCGCAAAGTTACACTGCTACGGCGTATCCAGGAATTTCACTTTTCCGGTTGTCGCAACGTAATTGGTTATGATGCTACGACGAAACATTGGTCATCAGGATACATTGTGGCTACATAATTTGGTTAGTAATTTGGTTGTAATTTGGTTAGCTGGGGTGTCTCAGACTGAGTGGGGCTCTAACAGATGGGAATCTTATGGCATTGATCCATTTGAGGTGTTCAGTAAGCTCTGCATTATAACATAAATAATCCCTGCTGAAGCAGTACCCTGCAAAAATTCAAATCCAAGTGTTATTAAGAAATGCTTAATTTGCTATGTTGCCGATCATGCAGGCTAATTATGTTCGGTTCTATACCTTATTTGTATATTTGCTCACACCACATACAAGCCACATTCCCTCAGCCTGGGCCCCGCATCAACAAAACCAGCCTCGGCCATGCCCACTACTTGAGACAGCCCTGCTTGTGACCACTGTTTAGGGTGAAGCAAGTGGAACTGAAATACAATTTCTGCAATATTTTCAGTATGTATCAGCTGAAATTTGATACACTTTCTACTAGGACAATTTTTATGGTTAAATTTACAGACAATTGTTTGCACTGGTTTCTTGTCATATGCTGCTATGACTATACAACTGCACAGCTATGTTCAGCTCTTTCCCCGCTACACCATACAAATTCCATCCAAAATTGTTCTGTTGTTCTGTCTAGTCAGTGTGCACTGTCCTGTGTGTTTATTGTCCTGTGTGTTTATTGTCCTGTGTGTTTATTGTATATTTACACTCATCCTCACTCACTGTCGTGTATTTACACTGTATGTAGTCCTGTATACCGTGCTGCTGTATTGTTGTGTTGCACCACGGTCCTGCAGAAACGATGTTTCGTTTCAATGTACACATGCGACGCAAGTTATACGGAGGAATGACAATCATAACCCACTTGACTTACCTTCCAGCATGCTAAGGTGCATGGCATCGTTGGCTCTCTTAGGCACGCTGAGCATGACCTCCAAGCCATCTTTGATTTCTCCTTTGCCCTCCTCACAACATGTCAGCAGTTCCTACATATACAAGGCAATGACACATCAGAAAACGTAGAAATACTCATTGAGACTGAGTTGAATCAAAGGGCGTTAAATGTTGCTGTAAAGGGCAGTGAACTTGGGTGCTGTGCTGAGTGTTGTGGTTACCTTGAGCAGCAGCTGGTATTTGGTTATTCTTTGCACTGGCTTGATTAGATAAGAGGAGATGGAGTTAGCCAGACGGTGCCTCTGCTGGATCTCCTGGGAGGTCACAAATTTATAGCCACATTACATGCTAATTAAGTCATGAATCCCAACAACGTCACTATGGATATTATTGTAGGAACTAGCTCTTACATCAAAGTAGGATCCAGCATGCTCCAGTATGAGTTGAGTGGAGTCTGGTTTATTTTTGCAGTAGTTCACATACATCTGGAACTTGTCAGCCTGCAGAAGAACAAAGTTAAAGTTGTTTCGTGACCACTAAAACACAAATTCTTTGCATTATAACTTCCGTCTGTTCTATAAGCTTACCCAGGTCACAAAACAATGACCCACATCCTCTGGAAGCTGTTCATATTTCTCCAGCTCTTTCAGGAAGATACTGTGAAGAACAAAGAGAGAGGACTAAATGCACTGTGGTGTATATTTGTCAGTGGTTTATTGAGATTTCTGCAAAACCACAACAGAACATAAAAACTTAGGAAGTCGAAGTCTTGTGGGATTTTGGACCGTTGGTCATCATCGAAAACTCACTTGTGGTGAAATTCATAGAGATCCTGCATGTTGCCAAAAATGATGTGCTCTTTGTTGACGATACCTGGTGGGATTTCCTCTACACCACTGGTCATCTCCCACAGATAAGTCTACAGAAGAGCACAGTAAAAAAAAAAACTATTAATTTCAAAATGACAAAAAAAAGAAAAGAAGCAAAATCAGATGTAATCTCTCAAAAAGCTATAATATTACAATAATAAAGAAATGATATAGGCAGAAGGACTACGGTTACTTACATCCATACACTCTCTTAAATCCCTCACATAGGCCTTCTCTGTCTGAATCAGCTCTGCCATGATGAAACTAGGAAGAAACAAAGCCATGTTTACACACGCATCATAAATTTAAATCAGTAATAAATAAACAGGCCCAAAGTATATAACCTGATGATGGAAGTAAGCATGATGTGCTGGAACAGCAAAAAACCCAATGTTAAATAGCCACATTCATACACTCAAGCATGGTCATTGAAATTCAAGAGCACTCTCCTGGATATTGAATAACACAAATCATTTATGAGGCTTTATGACAGTTTTATGCATAGTTCCATAACTTGTCATTATCGCTCATCAGCATAACACCTGCTGCCTAGAACTGCACTATAAATAACAATGGCGTGCAATGCAGGCCCAGATGGCATGAGCAATAAATAATATTTAAAACATGAGAAAGAGACATAACTTCTGATAGTGTAACTTATCTATCTTGGTTAATAGAATCAAGAAAATGCTGATATCCACGAAAGTATAAATAAAGCCAAGCACGGCCACCTTGAACAGTGAGGAAGAAAGAATTATACAGTCAGGTTGCTTTCACAGGGATATTTTTGGCATCCGTTTTGGCTGGCGTGCTTTTTGGGCAGAGATCAATGTTTTTACTGTATGCTCGGTAGAAATATCCAGAAATAAAAATGCCTCTCGTCATTTATATCCTTTTGGTCTCAAAGCCCTGGAGGGTGCAGTAGAACGCCTGCAGTGCTATCTGAGCTAGACTGCTAAGATTCATTTTGTGAGTGGGATTGTATCGTCTTGTAAGCCAGACTTTAAGCTTTCACTAGAGAGGAATTTGTTACTTTTTGTCAATAAAAAAACAACAACGTATTTTCCACAAGAAGAGGCCATTTGACGGACATTGCAAACGGCCAAGCGTGTATACTCGCCACTGTTTCAAAGACGTGATGTGGCGAACCGTGTTGTCCCGTTCAAAATCTGGGCACGGAATTGTGATGCACAAAAGTGTCGATGGCCAATCAAACTGCAGCCTTTAAGATTCCGAAGCTCTTAGCCAGCTATGTATACAGATAAGATACTGTATCATACAGAGCGTCTAAGGTTGAGACTATGGACTGTACAGCTCTGGAGGTGAGCTGACAACCATGATGAGTTTCCTCTTCATCATCTCTCCATCAATGCTCAACTTCAACGTGAATGACTGAAGCCCTGCCCCAGACCGTCTCTATTGGGTGGTGCATGGTCACGTCAGATTACGCTCCTTGAAAAGTTAAACTCTGGTAAACTGCTGATGATGGATCGTTACACGTCGCTATAATTAGGTGCGTGTTGTCAATCAACACGTTGTTCTCATTGAATATAGCCAGATTGTGAGTTTTCGACGGATAACAATATGTTCATGTGAATGTAGCCTCAGAGTGCAATGGTGTGGTATTATGCAGTGGTGTGGGATCTATGGACACGTACTCCTTCCTGCGAGCAGACTTGCGCTTCTCCTCATTCAGCTCATGGGCAGCATCCCTTAATTTGACCTCTAACCCCGGGGCGCTGGCAGGAATAATATCCAACTGCAGGTCCTTGCTCTGGAGAAGAGAAAATTAAAAAGAACAAAATTATTTAGACTGACAAGAAGCACATTGTTTTCAACTATAATAACCGGCTACCAGCAAGAGATCTTTTTATAGAAAATATTTATTTTTGCAACTTTAATATGAACAGACCCATAGAGGACTTGTCTTGTTAAAATCTGGTTTCATTAGGCCATGTTGCAGCATTCCTTAAACAACTGCTGGTTGAAATACATGGCAAAAAAAATTTCCCCCAAATGGGATTGAACCAGCAAAAGTTTTTGTAAATCGGTTGCCCTGACTACCGTGGTAACTACTATGCCAGACTTTAAACATGTGGGCTGTTCTCTAAAGCAGTGAGCTTATGGGAAGCACTTCCCTTGTATGACTAACAAGACAAGAAAACTCCACCAAATACGGACCTGTCAACAGCACACATGGTGAAGGTAAGAGCAGAGGAGGCTTTACGCTGGTAAAGACAGACTGCAGACAGGAGAAACATACCGCTTTGTTAGAGTCAGAGGAGATGCCCAGAGCTTTCTCCAGTGAGGTGCGGTATTTGTCCATGCGCAGTGAAAAGTCTCGGTAGCGTTTGTCCACAGCTGTCACCCATTTCTTGATCTCGACAGCATGAGCGTGACCCTTATCGCAAAATCCATCGGCCAGCTGGATCAGCAGCTTCACCCGCTCTTTGGTTTGCTGAGGACATAGAGTGGGGCAGTCGACAAGGTGCAAGTGTTAAAGTGACCACGCACATAATTATAAGCCATTAAAATATCCTATGTTGAATACTAAACTATCTAGTATGTTTTTATATCTAGGAAACAACTAAAAATGGCCGAGGAATATCTCTACACCATTACCCTCATCAAGAAGGCTAGGATCTATGAATATACACGTGCCACACTGAGGAAATACAATCCTGGATGTTTGAACAGCAGAGTTACTCAGAGTCCACCAACATCGGGGCATTGTCAATGTATCAGAACTTTCACTTCAGTTATCAAGTCACGTTTACGGACATTGCTCGCTGCCATTGTACAACCGTGCTGTACTGTACTATAGGTAACATTAGCACATAGCCAGCTGGTGAGCTAACTGCTAGGAAACAAACTCGCATTTGGAACAGGTAGACACGAGTGGGATTATCTGATTCTGCATATCTTCAGCAATTCATTTATCACTAGCCAATCCTGTCAGGATATACATAACTAAAGCTAAAAGTTTCAGGGTACTGAGACGTCCCCTAAAAATTTGCATATTGGACGTGATAGGTTCAAGCTGTTAAACCTATTTTGTGACATCATTAACTACGCAACGCCCCCTGAATCACTTTTATACAAACGTACTAAAAGTTAAAGGTTTAAATGGAAATAAATATGAATTCAGGGCCGTGTTAACAAATTTGACCCTAAAACCAATCTATATCATCGGAACATGTGGGGAAAAAGCTCCAGTAGTGAAGCGAGCAAGCTACCCTGGCTGTGATGTGGAAGTCCTCGTGCTCCTTCAGCAGCTCCTGAGTGTGGTGGATGCTGGAGCCTGTAGATGTGTGTGTGGACAGGTAGAACTCGCCAGTGTCATGGATCCACTCAAGAGCCTGTACAAGACATTCATACACATTTCAGTACCTGCCTATCAGCAGTCCATTATAATTTGAGATCACTGAGCAAGAACTTAAGGCACTGAGATGAACTCAGTGTCAGAAGCAGACAAATGGTCAGTGTAAACAGACGGACAGATGGTCAGTGTCAGCAGACAGACAGATGGTCAGGCAGAGCTCTGCAGTGCAGCACTCTTTAAAAGTGAGTGTTGTGTGGAAACAGAGCTAATTAGCTTAATGAGAATGTTGCATGACAAAGGGTAATTAAAGGCACCACAGTGTGGTATCTGTCTGCCAGTCGATGAGGCTGTGCCTCAGAACAAATGCAAAAGAGGGAGAGATGGCAAACATGAGCATGTGAGAGGAGCTGCGTGTGTATGTGAGACAAACCTGTTTGGCACTGCGCTCAAACACCACATATTGCTGGCACTGGTCCAGCCTCCTCTTCCTCATTGTCCAGAAGTGCAGGACACGATTCTCCCTCTGCAGCAACTCATTCAGGATGTCTAAAAGAACAAACACACACAAAAGGCTTTTGTCCAGTGTACCGGAACTTTTGGCACCAGAAAACCAGAACTGCGCTTTTTCCATTGGACACCAGTCCAGTAGCGAAGGTTTCAGTTGTATGATTTTTGGTACCTACTCAAAACTGACACCAACAAAGAATAATGGGACTTTTGGTTGGGGCTCGAAGCACGACTCACTGATGGGTTGGGCATACTGAAAATCACCCTACGTGCAAGACCAAACACACAAACACTGTTTAAAAAAAGTGTCTGGTTCGTTGAACCTATATTTGTGCTGTCAACAGCAACATTGTGATATATTAATTACTCAATCAGCACAGTTTCATTTCTCAAAGACCAGCACAAACAATGAAAAATGACCCTTGCTCGCCGAACTGATGCGGTCGATTTTAATGTCGTGACTGTGACCGTTGCACTTGTCTCTCAAGTTGGTGGTAAATAAATTATAAGCACAAGTTCTGTTGGTTCTTTTTTAATGCGGTTTTTACGGTTTAATGCGGGGGAAAAAACGGCCAAAAAAATCAACTTGAACTGCTGCTGCATTTGTTCCTTCTAATTATTCGAATTCAGCTCAGAAAGTTACATCTATTAAGGCCTCAGGCAACAGGCCTAATCAATTAGGCCTACTGCACTTGGTACTGAGGTGTGTTTTTGAGTGTGTGTATATTTGGTGAAGGCAAAGCGATGAATCCACCCACTGGGACAATGTGTCTAGTCCTGCAGTGCTGAGGCCTGACCCACTTACTGTTTCCAGATCCGTGAGTCATTAAAGCACTTACACTGCACGCGCCAAACTGGGCTAAACTGGATACAAGTGGGCCAGCTGCTACTATCACAGCTCATCAAAAGACCTCTACCATGCAACGCTTCTCCACTAGATGTCACAACAGAGCCATTTAAATCAAGCACTAAACAAACAGACAAAAAAGAAACACATATTTCTCCTGGTGGCAGACCAGCTGTGTTTAGATATGCCTCCAGAGACAAAACAGCCAGAGAGAGACAAGTTGATAAAAGCTCAAGTACTCCGTTTTAGATAGAGTCTTTTGTTAGCAATGCACTGTAACTGAATAATTTCAAACATACGGAGATACCAATAAGCGTCTCTTTCCGGTTCTAACACTGAGGCTTGTCCTCCATACGGTTAGTGTTGTGGACTCACTTTTGACCTGCTGCTCGGGTGCTTTGACGTGACTCAGCATCCCAGGCATGTTCACACTGTTCCGGTGCATGTACTTGAGGAACACATCAGCGTTTCGTCTAGCCAAGGTGCATGCCTGAAAGAAGACACAGACGCACGAGAGTCAGCAAGTAATTAAAGCCCATTAAAAAGCTGGGCTGATATGGGAGCCTGAGGGTACAGTACCTTGAGGAAGGCCTCTTTCTGCTCCAGGTGCTTGCTGATCATAGGGGTGACATGGTCTGTCTCACAGTTGGGACCCAGTTTGTCTGCTCCGCCACACCAGTCCTCCTCCCGCTTGTACTCCTGCTCCAGACTCTCCAAAACACTGCACACCTGTGCAGCAGCAAACAATCAATCATTACAACTACAAATTTTATTTCATTATGTATGACCATCAAAAGAAATTCCTCAGTTGATGCAACTCACGTATGCAACTAACATGCAAAGTTCTTGTCAAGACACATACTAGGAGTGGGCAATACACACAATACATATACACACACACACACACACATACATATATATAGTGCAAAAACAGATAACGTTCTTAAACATTTATTTGGCTGTCATTGTTCAATTTTATAACCACGTCACAGTTTCAGCTAGGAATTGTTGGTGCAGGTCACGGTGTCCAGAAACGATTCAGTTTACCGGACAAATGGGTAAAATTCGGGTCATATGCTATTACACAAAACCTTTGGGCTATACAAGAATGACATCATCAAGTAAAATCAATTATATCTGACTGGATTTTCTGTGTAAGCTGTCAGCAGAAAGTTCCGCCTATACACACAAACCGGCAGCGATTTTTCGTTGGTCGCTAGTGGTTGTTCCTGTCTTTAGTTTACTGCCGGTTGCCATGGTTTCACTGGTAGCGCCAGGCTAGTGCTACACAAACGTCATATACTGTACATGCAAAGCCACGCATTTTGACCACAAATCAAATGTATTCCTGCTAAAATTAAAATTCTGGAGTGAAATCACTTCTCCGTCCAGAGACTCTCCGAGAGTCCGTCCCTCAAACAAACCCCCGGAGCGAGCGGCGTTATCTTTATAACAGACATCCCGGAAGGAGGAAGTGTTTCCACAGCAGTGAACTCGAGGCTAGCGGCAGATTATCAAAGCGCACAACGACCAGCGCGCTTAAACAGCTACATTTAAACAACCACAGTTTTTCTTAAGCATATCATCTATATTCATTTAAGAGACTTGCATTATTACCTAGAAGGAGTCGGAGAAATTAACTTTATTTACTTCATTTTTTATATGTATGGAAGTGAATTTGTTTTTACCGGACACCGTGTCCGACGGGATTTTAATTTGCCAATCTTGCAGAGTTTTTCCCGGTCAAATAACGGTATTTACCGGCTAACGGAAACCCTGAACTACGTTTTGATACATTCATACAACACTCAACGGCAAAAAGCATAAACCAGCCGCCCTTTTCAGACAGGATGCGGAAAACTCACAGCTTCCGCCCAGCTTCAAATTAGCACCCAGAATAATCAATATTCAGTTCACACGTGGTCTTGAGCCATAAACGTGTACCGTTTATACATGTATACCGCCCATCACTAACAGACACAATACAGCTCTCGGCCACTGCTCTCACCTGTTCAGAGGTCTTGTAGAAGGCCACAGAGGCATTGACCAGTTTAAGGCGGTCCTCCATCTTGAGCATGAGCTGCTGCCAGTGGGAGGCCACGTTCTCAGCGCAGTCACGGATCATGTCCATGTCGTAGTGATTGGCCTGCAGCAGCGCCTCCGCCTTCTGTTGCACCTGCAGAGCACTCTGATGGGTTTTCTGCTCACAGACAGACAGACAGCACAGAGACACAGCTAGATAAAACACACTGAACAAGGAAAAAGAGAAAGACAAAAACTAAAACCAGGAAAGGTGGCTCATTATACAAAGATGAGTAAATGAACTGAAGGCCAAGAGAAAGGAGACTGGACTTGAGGATTAGTTTATACCCTTAATCTACTGCAAATTACAACTGAAAGACATCAGCATGGTTATTTATAGCTTTTCTATAGAGCTCCGTCACTACCGAGGGCTGCAAGAATGGAGATTGATATCTCTAGGAAATGAAGAGGCAATTGTGACAGGCTGCTTTGTCTCGGCAAGTTTCTACCACTCCCAGCCACACACGCAGATGTAATCTGTACTTCGGTAAAAGACAACAGAGGAACTCTGCAGGCTTTCTGTGCTGTGCAATAAAATGAGCCAAAATCCTTAAAACAACCAACAGTGTATTGGTCAAAATAAATGGATCAAAATAAATAGGATTGTAAGCTGTGGTTATTATGCAGTATAGATGTGTATGCTTACACTTCAGTCTTTTATTCCACAGAACTGACAAACAAGAGGCTTAAGAGCAAGTGAGGAAGGATAGAAGCTAAACGTGAGGTGGGAGAAAAGATGATGCGGGGAAACGAACGCACCTCAATAGCGTGCTGGAACTGCTCATGCTCTCTTTGCAGCTGCTCGGCCTCCTGCAGAGAACTGGCTGTGATCAGACCGGCATTCAGCATGGACTCGCCGTTACGGATCCAGCCTAGGACCTGAGACATGCACACGCTCCTTAGATAACGCTGATATATGCACATTAGGGCTGTCAGAACAAATCTCACTGTTTATAATTTACACAAAGGCAAAAAAAAATCTAAATTTAAATGTCACTATGTAGTGAGCATATATAACGAACAGAATGCCATTTGGGATTCAGCCTAACTGTGTTTAAGCAAAAATAAATAAAAATTCCAGATTTGAGAGTGTACATCACATTCTAAACACTACCAGAACAAAACCATCAGTGTTACCTGCTTGACCTCTGCCTGTAGGTGGCGTAGCTGCACACACTGCTCCAGGTGGCGGCGGTGCTGCTCTGCAGCCACATCCAGCTCCTGCTGCTTCTCATGCAGGAACTCCAGAAGGTCCTGAACACGCGTAGCCATGTCCACATCCCGATCACACAGCAACTCCACACCTACACACAGAGACAGAGGCTGATTCAGAGCAATAAGAAAACCAACAGCCTGGCACCAACCTCCAAACTCAGAACTCAGCAAAGATAAGGCTCAGAGACTGACTCTGGTTTGGAGCAGATACTGAAGGGGTGATGAGGGAAATTTGATAAGCGCCCCAAGTGGGGGGCGAGAACGTCCACGTCTGCGTGTGGTGATTTGCTGTAGGAGGCCAACTGGTAAATCAATGAGGCCAATGACTGTCATATTAAGATTATAACCCTACACACTCTTATCTCCATCTGTCTACGCTATCATCACTGCATAGCTCGCGGCAGAATCGACGCAGCACCAGAAGCTCAGCTCTGTAAGAAACTCGGTACAGCTGCATATGTAACTTGTGTCATGACCTAATGTACGCTTCAACAGAATAACAAATGTCTCTTGCATATTTGTAAACAATGCACATGTGGCCACAGATTACTGTATTGTCTCCACGTCTTCTACAATACTCATTCATTTGTCAGACAGACAGGCCGCAGAGGCGAAATCTTCTGTCTCTGCAGGTAAAATCCAAAACAGCCTTGATTATGTTTTTTATCTAAAACGTGGTCTATTAGTTAATATCTTACTTTCTTTAATGACTTACAAAAATTTCTCTGTAACCTAAAATTAGCTCTTTTCTAAATGACACACTAATGCAGAAGACATCAAATAAAAGACAAAATTTATATTTAAAAAATTAGGGTGCCTAGGACTTTAGCATAGTACTGTATATAAATACATATATACGCTTCTAAATGTATGTGCTAATCGTGTTAACACTGAATAGGCCTGCGTCTGAGCAGGTCTGAGCTTAAAGATGAGGTGAAACGGAAATTCGAGCGCATTTTTTTCCCTGCAGCATGACGTATTTCCGTGTTAAAGCTGCATATTTGGCCGGGCGGGACTTTGGGTTTTGTGCATCGGGATTTGATTGGCTTGTGAAAAGTTAATCGGTATGGCTGCGAGCGCGAGCTGACTCAGTTTTACAGTGATGTCATCAATACGTCAGAGGCCGTTTAGAGGCGGGACAAAGTCGCTGCACTTTAGTGAAAGATGACGGACAAAGTAGAATTTTGTCTTAAGTGTTTGGTCCAGATGACTCGTGCACAATCTGATCAAGGACACGAGCTAACAAGGTCCGTTTTGATTTCACCTTGTCTTTAAGCACATGTTGTCGTGGCAACAAGTCCGACAACAGCTTCTAAGAACGGAAAAGGATCGAGGATCACGTCAAATTGTCAACAATCCAACTCCGCTAACCTAGTAATCCACGTATGAAGAACGGGTTTCCCAATACTCCAAATACACACCTTTAAAGGAGCAGTTAGTCATTTATAGCGCCCTCTGCTGGCAAGGCCAACTGCAATCGCAATGAAAACACAGACAAGGCTTCCCCTAACCCACTATGTTTAAACTACGTATATAAAGGAGTTGCCTTTTAAAGAAAAGGGGCAAAGCTGAGCAGCTCTGTTCCGGCTGGGGGTGGAGCCAATTTCCAGGCTGTAAAAATTAGAACAGAAACCTGAAATGAAGAAATGAGCCAGATCCATTGCATGCCAATATTGCGCAGACGGCTAAACCGAGAACTGCAGACCGATTTAAGGCATGTGGTAAATGTCTACTTCTCATGAACACTAGATGTGTGACCAAGAACAGACCGGTTGAAATGGTCACGCTGGTATAACATGACAACACAGTGTTTTGGATGTGTGCGTCCAGGTGAATCTGGACATCACAGTTGAGTGTGTTGTAAGGATGCGTGTGTAAGCAAAGAGATGGCCTCACCAGACGCCTGCACTTCGTTGACGTACTGCAGCAGCTCCTGGCCCTGATGGATAACGTCGAAGGTGAGGTTGTTCATGGTGAGAGCTTTGTCTGCGTGGTGCTGCAGTCTCTGCTCAGCCAGCGTCAGGTCCTCTGTGTCAAAGTCATTCATCTGCTGTGAAAGCTCCTCATTCCACGAGTCCAGATCCGAGATGATCTGTGGAGCACGGGGAAGGTTTAGTGTGTGTGTGTGGGCTGATGAGTCATAGGTTTCATCTTGATGAATACAGACGGTTAAGTTGTGCAAGCAGAAAGACGTATCCCAAAATGTTCTTCTCTACAGCACGTGGTGGGGCTGACCTCGTCCTGACCCTCACACTCTGCAGGCACAATTGAAGCATGTGTTCTGTGAGGAATCATTTTTGGCTACAGCTCCTAATCAGCTTGTGAAAGCTGCAGCTCATTAATTGCTGGTTAACTGGAGATGAGACAGCAGGGAGCGAGCTACTACAGCTGCTGGGCTTCATTTTAACTAACAGAGTTTAACACACAAACACACAGGTTTCCGTTTCCAGTCCAGAGTAAGTTGTGCGCACCTGTGCTGCCACTTCTCACCAGTCTTTTCTTTTTTGTTTTGTTGTTGCTGTTTTTCTTTTTTACGGTTGCGTTTTTGCAGTTTTTTTTCCTAGTTTAGCAGAAGCTCTGACAGTGGAGCTCTGACGGGCCCTATTGGCAGATTTTGCCCGCACCGCCTAATGAGTCGTACGGCTACGGGGCTTCACGATGCGGCGCTGTTGCCTGGTGGCATTTTGGGAGAGCAGACTGCAGGTGACAGTACTGTGACATGGCACTGTGATCATGCCCATACGAGTACGAGCTTTCATAGAAGGGCTGTGCATGGGACTCGTTTTTGAAGATGCGGGCTAAAAGATGTTCTGGCCCATTTACGTGAACGAGAAAGGAGGCATGGACGCGAAAAAGGAATATACTTCAGGATAGGAGTTCATTTTGCTTTGAGCCAAGATCATCAAAATGAACTTTAACCTAACAAATTCACTAACATTTGAAACGTAAGCCAGTAGACAACAAGAGGGCAAACTGTGGTCTCTTCTTTTTTGAAAGAAAAAATAAAATTATACGGAAGAACTGGTAATTATTAATAGTGGTCACACCGGCTGTGTGTTTCTCTTCTTGTCATTTCTGATCGCCTGCTCCCTCCAGCATGAGAGTCAAATCATCCTGCATCCACAACTTCTTTGTTGGTGCACACCTCTACTCCATAGGACAGAGCTGAATTTTTGTATTGTTTTTTTTTTTGGGTTTATATAATTAATTTGTAATGGGAAAGGCATTATATAAATAAACCATATTCTAATTATTTGGAAAAAGGCCATTATAGTCTTTAAATAAACCCCGATATTGAGGCGGAGAACTGAACAACTGAATTAACTCACTGTAATTGAAAATATACAACACGCACGTACACATGCACGCACACACAGAGAGAGAAAGAGAGAGAGAGAGAGAGAGAGAGAAAGAGAGAGAGAACGCAGGTGGCATGGCATGACTCACATCAATGGCGTCACGCTCAAAGATCCTGAGCTGGAGGAAGAGCTCCAGTTTGATCTTCCTCTCCTGAAAGAGCTCCTCCATCTGAGCTTGAGCCTCATCCAGCTGCTGCAGCACACTCTCGATGTGATTTATGGAGCTGTTGTGTGGGGCCTTATTGCTCGAAATGGCTGAATCTCTGTGGGAGGGACACAAACAGTGGAATTCATTTTATGGTATGAATACAATTCGAATGTTTAAGATCCTGTGCTCTACATGTAGTCATCTAACGTGCGATTCCTAAATGTTTTGGCCAAATGACTCTTGTGGATTCACGTAGGAAATGGGGTCAGTAGAGGTCTGTCACTAGGCCACCGCCAGAAATCTTCTTACCACCATTTTTCCAACTCAACAGCATGAAAAGAGATAGGCCTTGCAGTAAAGCAGGTCAGCCATGTTACATTTGACCTTTTTTTTGCTACTGCTGTTTTGTTCTGCTCATTTACACGCTTTAATAAACATTCAAGTTTACGATAAGATTATAGTATTGCCTCCTTGTGATTTTTTTTGCCTAAGAAAGCAACACAAGTTTCACCTGACGATATATACGATACGAATGCATAGAGTCGCGGTATTGCTCATTTTTGGTCTGTCTACAGCTGTATAAAATCATAGCCTTAATTTTCGAATGCATTTGAATACGACATTTTTCTAGTAATTAAAATCCAAAAGCATTTTTAAGAGCGCTTGACAATCCCGACACGCAATAAAGTGCTGCTCTGTGAAGTTTTAGTGTAATATGTGGTTTCTAGAAGCAGAAATACATCCACCAACATTCTTTGTTCTACAGCAGAGAATGTTGGGATATGTATTTCTATGTATTTACTATATAATTCATTGTAAAGTCTCACCTGGGGGGAACGCAGAGAAAGCAGATAGCCTAACCCATGCTTATGGCTGACTGAGTTTGTTTTCCAAGATTGACAATATAAGTAGTGTTAAACAGGTAGTGTGGGAAAAGGACACTGGCTAAGAAAGAACTTCTGAATACTGACTTGGAGGGGAAAAAAAATTACAGATTAAAGCTACTGATCTAAAGATTCGTTATTTACACCCACACTTTACGACCAAAAGAGCAGAACAGACTATTTAAGGTTTCTCACATTGGGCCGGATAAAGCATTTCCACACAACTACGAATAATAGCGTCGACTTTCTGGCTTAGAGGGATATGAATGCAAATCTGACTTTGCTGAAAATGACCTCCCAAAACCAAAGTACTGTTAATTAGCAACTGTAATTTTTAATCATTGCTAATACTAATTTCCAGTTCATTATTATTATTAAGCACAAAATTATTTATTGCCGCTAAAGCACATTATTGCTACTTCCACTAAAAGCGGTTCATTATGATTAAGAACTGCTACAGTAATCCCGGTTTCAGACTGAAGAGAACCCAAAGACAGAATACTATTATTTTCCAATAGATCAAAACCCTAATTTCATGAATTGTACAGCAGTCAGATAACTGGCCCATCAAGGCCAAATTTAATTAAACCACAGTGTAATAATTTAAAATCATTGCTATAATTAAAAAGGAAATAATAATAATCTCTTTCCCTGTGAGTAATCCTGTTAGCTATGCAGGCCTCAGACAGACTGTTTCCATGGTTTTGCAGTATTAACAGTCCATTCAAAGTTCAATTCATTGACTACTGAGGCTGGGCGATATACCTTATTTACCGGTATAGATTCCCGTAAAGGTATAATGTTTTGCAATACCTTCATCAACTGTATTTTTCCATAACATGTTAAAAGTTGCTGTCACGCAGGTGTTGGATGCAAGAGCGGACTTAAACGATTTAACTGAGGCGTCAAACAAAACAGCGAGGCGGAAACTCGAAATGAGAGACAGAGAGACAATCAGCAGACAGAATATCACGGGGCAAAGGCGGATTCAGTAATGAGAAACTAAAAGTCAAACCAGGTCGGCAATAACATCAAAACAAGGCTCGGAATCGTCAATACAAAATGCAGGATTGACACTTTGCAGTGCGTGCGTGTGTGCGTGCGTGTGTGTGATCAGAATTCCGGTGATTGCAAACGAGGGTATGTGTCTTGTGAAGGATCATGGGAATTAGAGTCCGTGTTCTGTATTGAAGCATGTGGGGACGTGAGACGCTGAGGATTCTGGGAAACGGAGTTCATGTGCTCTGGGAGATGCGACAGTTGCTCATTGCAAAAATCTGAAAGAATTTGCTGCGCAACACTTAATACAAACAATTTCCTAGAAATTTTTATTTATTTAAAAAAAGTGAAAAGATACTT
The DNA here is from genome assembly GCA_028565825.1 of Olivaichthys viedmensis. Lineage (NCBI taxonomy): Eukaryota > Metazoa > Chordata > Actinopteri > Siluriformes > Diplomystidae > Olivaichthys > Olivaichthys viedmensis. Next base: position 8,463,328 of record JAOUQW010000027.1, read on the forward strand.
TAATTTGCACTTAACATTTATATTACGGCTAATTTGGAAGTTTCTTTTTTCCCCCCCATCTCATTGTAAAAGAGTTTTATTTTACCCAGATTTGCAGGTTGCATATATGTTTTTTAATGATTTTTTTTTTTTTTAATACTTCGTTGTTTCCCATGGTTCAGTGTAATAAAAATCCTACATTTTTATATATTTTTATTCATTTTGATTGACCCGTGTTCCGTGAATATTTTACTCTTATTTATTTTTAGCACGTGCAAGGAGTCAACAATCTGAATGGAGATAAAAACTTGCGGAAACTCAATAGTTGCTGTCCTTAAGGGATACATGAAAATGAAATATCATCTAATACCGTCAATAATGTAAAAAATATAGTGATATGATATTGTGGTCACATCACCCAGCCTTATACACCGGTGTAAAATGAAACAGAGACTCCACAGGTTACATTAGTACATGAGCCAGGGACAACAATTTACCAGTAACAGAAAATACAGACGATTGCTCTATCCAGCACCAAGCGCAACTTGTACTGCTTGACCTTGTGCTTCATGACAGAATAATTAACACCTTCATTATAAAAGGACCACACCAGATCAAATAAGACTTCTTCAATGTGTTGATGGGCTCAGATCTGAAAGGCAAAGTAAATATGAAGTCACACATCAGCGAGTGTGACACTGCGGTGTGTACGCTGGCGTGTGAGACAGTGAGCTGGGAGCCTTTTGGTTTGTACCCCAGTGCATGGGTGGTTTAAGTACTCCTCTAAATAATTAGCTGACAGTTATTCTATGTTAGCTATGGTTATGAAAGCATGACTGTATAACAAAGTACTAGGTGTATAAGAGCGAGTGGGGTGGAAGAGGGTGTGAGTGAGTTTCAGAGAGAGTATGACCTCATCGATGACGCTCATTAGAGAACTCGCAGTCAGATTCAGGTAAATTAAACTCAGCCACACATCTCCAATTATTTTCACCTCTTGCCACCTCCTGATGCCTAGCTCTACATCTCCCATATTCACTCTCCTCCCACACTGCCTATAGTCCACATATATGGTACCTCTGCCTCTCTTTCTATTGTGGTTTTTAAGGGTAAAGTCAACAATTTTGGTAACCGTCAGCTGAGGCTGACAATTACAGCCCGTCCCTTTAGTGCTCACACAGCCCTAAAACATTCACATGTACAGCCTAGGCTAGAACGCCTGAATGCTAGTGCAAAAAGGGAAGCTTTCTGTATTGACGGGCAAAGTAGAGACACCTCCTTGATATTATTTGTTGTTTTTTTCCCCCTGTCTACACAGCCTGGGCTGCCATAGACACCAGAGTTTTTCCTCTGAGCAGATATTTTATTGCCAGTTGCTAGAACGTGAGGAGAAATTGTATTAGAAATATTCAGTTCTAAGTGTTATAATAAGTGTAATAAGTGGACTTGACTTAAAAAAATTAATAGCTGAACCCACTTTTAGGCTCTTAAAAAGATGTTAGGACCACCACCTCTTGTGCTAATCAATGGGCCATAGGGGTTGTATCACTAACCCATAATAGTCAAAATCTCCCGACGAACAATTTAATTAGAAATGGTCTTTATGGCAAGTGTATCATCTGTGTCGTCTTGACATTACCGTCTCCCCCCGAGACGATGCTTGCCATGATGCATATGACATTTTATGAGGAAACACCAGTGACGCCATATACATTAGTGTCAAAACTCAACCCATGAAAAGTGCATAATCTGACATGCGAGGTCAAGAAGATACATGACATCTCCTGTAAACCAGTATGAAATGTTAATGTCCTGACTTCTGACATGTCGTAAACAGTATGGTGCATCGTGCATTATTTTTTCTGATCATGCACTTCTCTGCATATTATAATACTCCAAATAACACTCAGGACTTAAATTTACACCACTTTCATGTTAAATTTAGTGCTCCTAACGCAGAGCTATCTGTAGGCGTGATGAAAATGCCTTCCAAACTCTTTCGACATTTAACTCTTACTGCTGTACACGCAGCTTTATTTATAATAATGAGAATCTAATCAGAATTTCGCCGTACTGGCTGGCTGTAAAAGGTGCGTGATGTTTGGGAGTGTGTCAGGGATGTGGATGAGGCTCTGCAGGAGCAGTGTGAGCTGGCTGACAGAGAAACAGAGAGCTGCACTGCCTGAAGGGTGCTGAGAGACTCCAGGACATACATTTCTCTCTCAAGCTTTCTCGCTCAGACACACACACACATTTTTCTCTCACACCCTCTCTGGGCTTACATAAGCAGGCAGGCCTGCTAAAACACAGGCCTCACACATTTCTCTGCTGCAGCGCACTGCATATGGATTATGAATGTGACAAATGGATTCTGCTTTCAGAGTAGTAAAACAAGCACAACTTAGCAGGGGTCCAAAATCAAACATACTGCAGCTCTGGGCAAACCTGTGTGTGCAGATTTTACCTAATTAAAGGCATTAACTAGGCTTGATATGATTGATGATGGTATCTATAATATATACAGTGGGGTCCAGAAGTCTGGGACCACATTGAAAATCTGGGATTTTTTTCATTGCCACTGTATGGCACTCAAACGCTTTGCTGAAACTGGATCAGTCGTATCCAAAGCACAATCAGGCACAGACCAAAAGTGAGCACACCATCAGAAGAGCAATACATAAAGCTTTGTTCACTGAGAGAGAGAACAGC
>JAOUQW010000027.1:8490049-8515525 GCA_028565825.1 Olivaichthys viedmensis
GATTGCTTTTCCAATCTCTGCCCATTCTTCTTGACATATCTGTCAAAAACCATGGGGGATGCAAACTTTTGCACTCAGCTGTAATATCTGCTATAACATCTATGTGAAAATCCATATCATACTGACGCTATAAGCACAAGATTACAGCTGAGTGCAAAAGTTTGCATCCCCGTCATACAACAAGCCCCAAAAGGAGCTTGCTGCTTTTCTTTTCTGAGTAACTGCACACAACAGGCTCATACCTCAAACTCGAACTTGGAGCTGCCAAAGTTGGTCCTCTGCTTCTGCCAGAAGTTGTCTGGTTTAATGATGAGGGCGACGTGGATGCAGCAGGGGAAAGACTCCTGTAGGATCTTCAACAACGGCTTGATGGAGTCCCACTTTGAGCCGCGCATGTCCACAATGACCGTGAAGCCATGTTTACACACATCCTCGCTAAAGAGAAAGAGTGAGAGAGAGAGACAGAGGGATGGACAGAGGGATAAAGAGAGACCGATCAGTGCCCGCGCTTTAATCTTCGCTGCATTACATAATCCATCCAGCATCCTTCTTCCACTCAGCTGCACAGAAGCACTGGGAGGTAGAATAACAGGAGATACAGCAGTGTGACTGGACCATACAGGAGAGGAAAATCTTTTTTCTGTTAATCACAATCAATGCAACAACGTACTCAACAGCAGCCAGTGAGCAAGACTGAGAGAGAGACAGAAATGGCGGGAGAGAGAATATGAGAGTACATTGCTTACCAATAGTGTTCAGCTCCAAAATGCAAATCATGAGCATCAGGCGAACAAACAACTGAAAGCCTTCAGTAGCATCTATCTGTCAATCTAACCTGATGTACATCCATTTCCTGTCCCTCTATCCCTGCAGGTCTGACTCCCGCTCATCAGTTAACGCTGCATCTTCCTGTCAATCACTCGGCATTCTCTGCAGATGTGCACGTAGCGACCAACCTGTCTGCGATACCAAGCCTAGCTGAGCTGCATACACACCATCAGAGGATGCACATGCAGCCAGTATAACTGCGACACTGTTTTCCTCTCATGCACTCGCTCCCTCTAACTCTCGCCCACCCACTCACGCACTCCCTCGCTCGCCCTCCCTACTTCTATCTGCGTTTGCTCCCTGTCACTCTCCAGCTCTCGCGCTCTCTACCCCCTGATAGGATTTGCTCAGATACTCCAGCTCTCTCTCCTTCTCTCTCTCTCTCTCTCCGGTGTGAGTGTGTGGGTGCAGGGAGCTGAGAAGAGAAGAGAAAGCGATGATGTGGAGGAGGAAGGTCTGTTGGCAAAAGCTGGACCGCTGCAGGTTTTCAGAGTCTGGCCCACGCTCCTGCTCATGCCACCTCTCCCTCGCTCTCTCTCTCTCTCTCTCCATCCATTCTTCAGGTCTGCCAGTCTCAGTTCCTCCCAGTTCCTCCCTCCATCCCAAGTGGTACACTTTTCCACCAGAAGTAACAATGCTAACAGACCCATTAGCACAAACAACAAAAAACATCCACAACTCAAAAGAGCCGAAATAAAAAAGACCTAGATGTAAATCTGGGAATGGCAATCAAACGTGACGCTATAGTATACATTAGGGCTGTCAAATTCCTTTGAAAATTGCATTTGAATTTTAATGAGCGTATAATTTTATCCTGCTACAGACAGAGCGAACATTAGCAGTAATGCCACACTATGTCTTCTATTGTAAACAATGGAAGGTAAAAACTGTTGCTTTCTTAAGCAAGAACATCACAAGGAGGCAATATAATTATTTTATCATAATTTTAATGGGATCTTTTTATTTTATTTTTTTACCCCATTTTCTCCCGATTTGGTCATTACTAATTCCCACCCCACCCTCTAGCTAGCTCTCCCCTAGCGCACGACAGCTACCAACAGGGGCGGGTGAGGACTAACACACGCTTCCTCCGAGACACATGAAGCCAACAACCGCATCTTTTCGAATTGCTGCTCAGGCAACGTCACAGGGCAGCTGAACGCACTTGGAGGAAAGAGCTAACTGTCCTCTTCCGTATACATGAACTCACAGATGCCCACGATTGGCTAGTGTCGCTCTGATCGACAGGGGAGAGAGAGTAATGCTCTCTTGGACTCCCGGCCACGGATGGCTGTGGCATCATCAGGATTCAAACCCGCGATTTTCTGACGATAGGGCAAACGCTTTTCTGTTGCGCCACTCGGGAGCCATAATTTTAACTTTAAAATTTTTTATTTAGCCGCAGTAATGCTTTTGTGTCCACGTATCCACATAGAAATCGTCCACAATCTTCAACTGGCTGTCAGGCAGCTAGGCTGAATCCCAAATGGCTTCCAATTCACTATATATGCTCACTACATAGGGTATCACATAGTGGCCCTGTAGTACCTACGTAGTGCACCAATAAAACACCATTTGATATTCAGCCGCAGACTCCAATAAGTGCCTGTTGAAAACTGTTAACTACTTAACATGCAATATCACTTTAAGGACACGCACTTTGTCTTTTCATATTAAATCAAAAAAATGTTTTTTAAACAACCATTAAGCATGTAGCATAAGCGAGATGCGTTTACACAGAGCCTTTATTCTACATCAAGCAATAAAATCCATTCAGCCAAAAAAGTTTAGGAAATTCGTGTTTTTTTAAGCGACTGAAAATAGAACGGGGCTCCAACATGAATGTGGATTTTTTTTTTGCTTTTCGAACACATAAATATGATTAAAATAAAAATTAGAAGAGTCTGACAGCCCTGGAATCCACTGCACTACATGAGAGCTACAATAGATGACAACTGAGCTACAAACAGGGCTTTGATTGATGTCATGCAACTAATTACACTGCATGTACTCCGACTAACGAGAGCAGAATAAAGCAATTTCAAGAGGTAATGGGGGTAAGGACCGCTTTACCATAAAGAAGCATCCCTTATCACTTGTTTCATTAAAGTAAAAACTACACAATGAGGATCATTATCCAACAGCGTGGATCGACTCTTCTGCTCAACTCTTAACATGATTCCTTTTTGTAATCTTCTAATCAAGCCAATACGACATAAGCCATGCATGTAAGTTGCTTCACTACATCACCTGACTGCAGTGGTTTATCTTAGCCCTACACCACACACACACACACACACACACACACACACACACACACACACACAGAGAGAAACCCCCCTGATACATTTTCATTTCAGGGGGAAGTGAGGATGCAGGATGAAGGTACTGCATTATCAGTAATTACATTAAAGAACACTAATGAGGGCGAGTGATTTCAGATTGAGTAGGGAGAGTACCTGGGGATACCGGCGAGATACGCGATTAGTCTGCGCAGGTCCTCCTGTCGTATTCGGTCGTGATTGGTACGTGACGGGAATGTTAAAACGGGACCACCGCGCTTGTCTCTGCCACCTGGTGGAAAGAAAGAGGGATGCAAGAATTGAGAAACAGTCAGTCTGCTGCATGTAGCGCGCTTTCCATCCACCTGTTTTTATGCACATTTTCAGTTCTCTCACCAGGGAAGCTCAATGACAACACCAGGAGTTCAAAAACCAAGGCTAAATTTAGCAAAAAGGCCTTCATGCTTCAACAAGGCCAAAAAAAGTTGCCGTATCGAGAAAGTTTGATGGAAACAGATTTTTGGAATAACTGGTCACAGAATGACTGGTGATGTTTTGTCTCTCCATGACTGTGTTTGGCTACTGCCCAGCTGATTACATCACCTTGTCGCTCCCTCGTCAGAATATTCGCATAACAGTAGTTGCTGGAAACACACAGAAATCGGCATTTCTTCTTACAGACTTTTCAGATATGCGTTTAGAATTTGCAGAATAATTGGATGAAAACGTACCTTGTGGGGAAAAAAGAGGGAAAGATCGGCAATATTGCGGAACATTATTCATCCGTGTTACCGGTTACATTGTATGTGCACTCTTTTCAGCACAAATCATGAAACATGGAGAGAGAAAAAACAACAACAAAAAAAACCCCACCTGTAGCTTATTTTATGTTAAAATGTGAATTCATGGCGTAGCGCCATCCCATGTCTACCACATAGGGCTCCTATTGAGCACATGACAGTGCCAGTTTGTTGGAGTAATAATGGCGGCAAGCACACCCATACGCAGCCAAGTGTGCCAATACTTTAATCTGAATGAACATATAGAGAATGTTCAAGTTCAACGACTTGTACAGTACATGAAATTCTAATCGCTTAAAGACGTGATCCTTATGCATGCCTGCCATGTCCGTGCAAATGTTATGCTTCTCGCCAAATTATTTCACGCCTGTGTCGCCGTTTATTTCAAACATCTAGTCATCGATTACTTATTTCTGTGTTTGAGTACTTGACTACAAGATTTCTCTAAATCCCGTCACTCCTAGAGATCACTCCAGCTCTGTCCCTCAGCAGCAGCACTGACACAGACAACATACCACCAGTGTCAATAATTCTCTCACCCCCTACTACACCCATAAAACACAAAGCACACCTTATACTATAATAATAATAAGAAGAAGAAGAAGAAGAAGAAGAAAGAAGAGACACCAGCTTAGTAAAAATTTGGTTGCAAGTTGTTGCAACAGCAGAATCACAAACATTACATTGTGAAAGACTTTATCTGCCCCTCTTTCAGTCCAGTGTTTCACTTTCTGGTCAAGACGGCCGTAATTGATCAACGATATTAACGCAGATCACAAAATATGTTTGGTATTTTGAGAGATATTGGCTACACCTGCGCAAAGTACAGGAGCTCCTGGCTTTCAAGTCTTTTAAGACCAGACTAAACAGAAACGTCCTGACAGACGAAGATGGCGGTGGTGCATGAGCATCTGAAGAGAAAGGTGGTCTATAGCCATGGTTCTCAACGTGAACTCAAGGGTCCGTGAAGCATAGCCAGGGGGTCCGCAATTTATTTTTTTCCAAAATGACATTACAGTGGTAATCATTATTAACCACTATCGAAGTAATTATAGTTGTTCTAGCTATTATCTTGTTATTATAGACATAAAAAGCGAATTGAATGGTCCCTCAAATTAAATGGGTATAATCTAACGCCTCATGGAAAGTTTAATACAACTTGGAAAAATGTTTTTAATATGATACAAAATGTTAAAATCTACATTTTAACCCAGTGTAGGGTGGAAAATCGAGGAATAAAAAGCTCTAATGGTGTCAATAAATGAATAAGATGGTACTCATGTGCACTCTTTGGAGGTGGGGTTCAGTGAATTTTTTATTTTTTTTTATACACTGGAAGGGGTCCCTGGCTGCAAGACGTTTGAGAACCCCTGGTCTATAGGACCAACCATAGGAAACTCCAGGTTCTTGAAGACCACTAAACACTCCGTCAAGCATTGTGAGCTAGAATTGGGAACAAGGAGAAACTACCAGCATGTTTTTAACAACCAACATCTGCCCTATTTAAACATCAACCAAACAACAAACTACAGGATACAGAGGAAGAGAGGGGGAAGAAAAAACCCCCAACCTGTTTTGCTCTTTTCCTAGCCATTGATCCCTTCTGTTGTTCCTTCTTCCTTCCCGCCTTTAAAATACCCTGTGCTCAGCAGACGTGCTCAGTAACGTGTGAAGTGCACCAACTCGACCATAACAAAGCAGGCCTGCCAGGATATCCCCATTGGATCTTCCTATGCAACAAAGTGCTGAATCTATTTAACTGTGTGCGCTGTAATAGGATCAGCCGTCTTATCCGCTGGCATAAAGAACAAATAAAAATATATTTGCATGATGTTTAATCTCCCAAGTCTTTGCAAAGACTTCCAAAGAATTTGCCATATGGGCCATGGGATTTACTTTTGAAATAACAGTGTGGCGACAGTATTACACATAATGATTTTTCAGTGATTAGTTGTTGTTTTTTTCCTCTCCATGGCGTCGGCAGATACACACCTGACAGTCTCGCATCTCTATGGAAACGCTGTCCACATTGTGTCCTGTCTGTACTTGTTATCTGTTGGCCTCGTAACCCTGAGTGTGAGCAGGAGCCACAGAGACATTTCCCGTTTTTCTTGATTGCAGCCCTGCAGTGAAGCTAAAGCGCGTAATCCCTTCCATCTTCAAGCCTCCGAGACGTGAACAAAAGCTTGCGGTATTAAATTGGAAGGTCACTTAAGGCTGGCTGTGTGTTCTTTGTGTTGCATGCCTATAAGGCATTACAGAGAAGAGCTAACTACACGAGCTGAGCATGACTGTTTGTTTGCCGCTCCTTTTAGCTGGCCTAACAGGATGAGTGAGTGTGTGTCGACTTAAAAAGGTAAACGGAAAATAAAAACCCTGAAGTTCGCCTAAATATAATGTAATAAGATTTTTAGGACATGAGGGCAAAACAAGATTAAGCGGTCAATGTTGTTTTTCTGTTTGAGCACGCACCCTTAAATATTACCAGGCTATATATTTATAAGAAACACAATCAAAACACAGCACGTCCAGCATCTCCAGCAGTTGGACAGAGCTGAGCACAGTTCCAGGAGAAAAAGCACCATACCCGATCTTGTTCTTTGCACTACGCCAGTTACTGTAAAACCTCAATTTAATCCTCCACACCTTCTTGTGCCCACTTCTATATTATATTGTATTAATTTTTATTCATATTTGCTTTTACTAGTTGATTATTGTTGTTCTTGTGTTTTGTATATTTTGTGCCCATCATGCTACGTGTTAGAAATGTACCTGAGCCTCGCCACAAGCATTTCAATGTCCTGACGTACTGTGCACATGATAAATAAAAGACTTTGACAGCGACCGCTTTATCCTGGTCAGAACGGAGGATTTTTTTTTTACTGCTGAAAAGAAAAAGGGATGAGAATGTGCACGTGTTAAGAGCACGATTATCTATTACAATGTCAGTTATTATCAATTTTAATGTCAGGTTTTTTTCGTTTACTTTTTCATTTGCCATTTTCATTTTCAAACTGCAACGTTGTAGAGAACAAGAAGGAATACAAAACTGAACAAGGACAAGGCAGGATTCGGACCAAAAAGAATCCTGTGCTCTTCATAGGGCCTTGTTTACCTTTCTTGAGCATCATTTAGAGTTATTTAAATTAGTCATGACAGACCGTAACCAAAGCTCAGGATCGAATCCCAGACCCTGCAGCTGCTGCGCCACCCGTGTCCTTATTTCCCCATGAGCCTAATCTGTCCAGATGTAAGTGTTCTTACAGTAGGTGTGCTCCTCCTGCAGTTACAAGAGGGCACACTACCATTAGCTTTGCTATGATCCAACACTGAAAACTCCACAGCCGTATTAGCGTAAATTCGGGTTTCTCATAGTGGCAGTTTTTAAAAGAGTAAAACCCGGAGTATCAATAAAGGTCAAATGGTTTTGCAATCTGCACTGAGAATTTGGACTTTTACGGCACGCCACATCGGCTAACGTCGCATCTCTCTCAAGGGCCGGGGTTACGCGTTTGGTTTACACCAAGAAGTGTTCAACTACACTCGCGGAACGGCGGGGAGAACAAAAAGACTGAAAAGCAGACTGCATTTCAGTCGAGTGGATGACGTTAACGCTCGTTGTCAAAAGTGCAATAAAAATGTTGCTCGTAAGCGATGTAATACGAACACTTTAGCAAAACACTGACGCACAATATATAAATCTCGAGAAATGCACGGTCTTAAAATGCTGTGCTTGCATTCCTCCTCTCTCACAGCTACCTACCTCGTCCACTGCGGGTATGTCGTAACACGGAGAATTCTAAGTTTTCAGGATTGAGCACTGCTATATTATACATGTAAGGAAAACGATACTGCGCTGAACCTCAGCAACGCTAACGGGATGAAAACTCAACGAGACTACTTCAACAAATTACATGTAAAAAGCACTGAAACTAATTATCCTACATACATTCTTTTTGTTAAATGAAAACCTTTTGCAAATCTGTATAATGCATTATATAGTAGTTATGTGTGACTTCATATAATAAAGGTGTTTAGTCAAAGATCAGATGGCAGGAGTTCTGAGAGGAGGGAAGCTGCTCGTGCAGTGGCTAGGTTTAACCAGGCCGAGACATGACATCACGCCGTCTCTGAACGCCTGAATAAATGAATGCACGGTCCAATGCAATAGTGGTAATAGGGAGGGTTGGAAAAATCCCGGTGGGCCAGTAATGCAGTTTTCTGGTCTGCATCATGGAACTCGTGGGCTGAAAGAGCGTCCTACATTTGTTGTGTGATGTATTTACCCGACGATGAGCATTTGCCGCTCTTAGGCAATTGACGCTTGGCTGTTTTGCACATTTTGAGTGCACTTTGCGCCACTGACTCCGAGGTGTTCGAGTGCAATCTGAGCTCTCACTAAAACACAGCCCGAGTTATTCAAGCATTTTCCAGCACTTATAAGGTACTTAGAACTTTTTCCAGTATAACACAGAACAACATTGAAGCTCTATATACGTCACACTGTTCAGGTGAAAATGAATTGCGTGTGTGTTAAAGTGTGAGTAATTGTCTTAAAAATGACTCGTTTATGGATCCAAAATACACTTTTCTGTCATGACAAAATAATTTATGCCCATCTGCTTCAAATAACAAGAGGTACATGGGCTGTTGACATGAGATGGTGAGTGTCCCTCGTGGACAGTGCAGCAGAGTTAAATGGGTCATTTGATGACTGGCCTATAGATTTCTGACTGGATGAGTTTAATAACACAAGTTCCTGAAGCGTTTAAACACTGCTCGCTTGGTGACATGATGCGAGCATGCCGGGTTGTAATTTGCATTCTTTTATTCAAGTGCTCAAACGGGTTATATGACCTTTTCTGGCTATTTGACACAAATGATGAATCTTAAGCTGTGGATTTCTTTCTCGTATAGCTTGAAGTGTGTTTTCCGTGAGTTCGGCCCCATTCTGTTACCGCAGCCTGTGAAGTTTTCGTGCCAATTTAAGGTGAATTGGCAGCCAGGTGTCATGGTGTAATTTTAGCAAGCAGGTAATTATTGAACACTTGGAGACGGGACCTGCCCGCATGTTTTATGTGCAGTGCTGACATCAGACTATAGGTTAACTGCTGCCATTACAGTCCCATCAATCAAGACAACTTATTTAGTACTGCGGACTCAGTGGACACACACACGCACGCACACACAAGACACACACACGACCCGACCCACACATACACACACGACCCGACCCACCCACACACGACCCACCCACACCACACACGACCCACACGAGACACCACACACGACCCACACGAGACACCACACACACACGCCCGACCCACCCACACACACACGACCCACACACAGACCCACACACAGACCCACGACCCACACACAGACCCACGACCCCCACACAGACCCACACACACAGACACACACGACCCCCACACACAGACACACACGACCCACAGACCTACACACACGACCCGCACACCCACACGACCCGCACACCCACACGACCCGCACACACGACCCTCACGACACACGACCAACACACAACCCCCACACACAGAAAACTAGTTGTAAAATTGTGAAACTATGAAATGCTTTTGTTTTCTACTAGTTAGTTAGTGAACATAAAATGGGGGGAAAAATTTATAAATACATTTTATTCGAAATAAACCACACTGCAAACCTTGGAAATATAACATATATATATAATTTTTTATATTTTTAAGCATCTGTATAACCCCTGCGTTAACCATCCCAAGGATGTTTGGTGCAAAGATATTTGACCATAGCTTGATTAAAATCTCCTACAGATCGGATGTTGAGATATGTGAATGTGTCTGTTCTCATGTCACCATTGCTAACTGCATCTCTCATCCACATGTGACGGATCACTCACCTGATAAAAAGGCCACTTTTTCCTTTAGAATGGGCAAAACCTCCATCGCCTTCATCTCTTCATTTCGGCGAAATCCTGAAAAAGAAAATCCCATTTAATGAAACCCAATAATCAACATGTTGAGTCTTAGTCTTGTATATGTGACAATAAAGGAGCATTCTATTGTTAGGATGTCCTCTGTAGCATAATGCTCTTGTTCAGGACTATAAACAGTACTGATCTGTGTCTGAACCTCAGTTATTGCATTAAAGTGTAAAAAAAACACACAAAAAATGTGTTTGAAAGTCTTCCTTGTTGAACACCTATTTAATATGCCAAGCTAGTTCCACCTCTGACACTCCTTCATGATCTTAGCAGTGACTTTAGCAGCACTTCTGCTCCAGCACTTTTCATGATTCAGTGGCTGGCTTCATTTCTTAAGGCTGAGCTTGAAAGGTTAGTCATACTCAGCTACCAGACTGGATCTGTGAATACTTCGGCTCGCTCGGGTCGGGTCGGGTCTAGGCTGAGCTCGAGATGTGACTCGTATCAAAGAGTCACACATGGTCAAATAAAGTAACGGCCATTGTGGTAATAATTATTGTGCAGACTAATAGGATTTTTTTTTTTTTAAACATCACTGTTATAGAATATGTTTATATGTAGATAACTCAGGAGATAAATATAAATCCAACAAGCAAACAATTTAATGTCTTTCAAAATGTTGACTAACTCATCCATAGCACAGTACAAATGTCTGCATGACGTCTCTGAGTGTGCTTCCTCACTTTTAAAATGGTTGAAAAAGTAGCTTACATGATTAAAATAAATAAATAAATAAATAAAAACCCTTACAGTTCTAAAAGCCCTCCCGCTACTCATGTAAGGCTAATGACGCATGAAATATGCTCAGAAAGACAAGCCAAGCCATCTACACCCACGATGTGGGGGAGGGAGAGAGTCATCTGTTATAATGCCAAAGATGGACTCTGCAGTGTCATAGCGCTTCTTGCTGTAACGGACAGGCTGAGCGAACAAAAAACATTTTGTTTTCTCAAAGATTGAAATGGATTAAACGGACACAAAACCACAAAACTATAAAACACCGTCAGAAAATATCCACCTGCTTTCGATAGCTTAATTACAGCAATTACAGCTTATTAGACTGTAACTTAAGCCCGACATTATGCATTGAATTAGACACAAGTGGGAATTCAAAAATAGCTAATTATTATTATTATTATTATTATTTATCCTCCAAAAACATGTTAAGGGTCAAACCAACAGGCTTCCCAAACTGAGGATCTTAAATGATACTTTCTCGGACTTTGCCAACCTGGAGTCAATATTGTAAACAAATGAGCATGTACCTGGAAAAAATATAGGGTATTAAATGACATGCTGTGTGTGTGTGTGTGTGTGTACATGTTTGTGTGTGTTGGTATGGACGGTGGAGAAATCAGGAGCTCTCTCTTAGGGAAAGTGCCAGTGACGGACTGAGCCTGTGAGGCCGCAGTAAGCAGAAAAGAAAAAAAACAAGGTGCTCTCTCCTGCAGCTGCATAATGTAACGGCAGGGTGTGGGTGTTCCCGTATGTCTGTGCGTGTGCCTGTTTTGTTTTCCTCCAACACATGGCTATTTCTGTGAGGCTAGGATACGTGCCATTTTCCTGCTGAACCAAACAGCTTCTTCGCTATCCGTCCACATGCGGTACACAGATTTGTAAAGTCACTAAGTAAGTCTCAGTGGTGGCTCAATGGTTGGTGCAATGGTCTACCGATCAGAAGGTTGTGGGTTCAAGCCTCAGTACCGCCAAGCTGCCACTGTTGGGCCCTTAACCCTCCCTGCTCCAGGGGCGCTGTATCATGTCTGACCCTGACCTCTGACCCCAGCTTACCAACATGCTGGGATATGTGAAGAAAGAATTTCACTGTACTGTACTTGTATATGTGACAAATAGAATTCTATTCTATTCTATCTGTATAAGAGCCTTGAAACACACACAGATCTATACAGTGATTAGCGGATGAGCAACATGAGGCGAGTTATACAAGCGCCTGACATGACGTATAACACACAGGGTCATAGCCTGTGTAAAGGTAATCACACTGGTTGTAAATTGGGGTTTCTTCAGGGCTAATAATGTGATTTCTCATTTGCAGCTTTTGCTGGAAGGCCATAACCTCATTTTAGCACAAAAGATGGAGGTCAGCGGGATGACTCCCGTTTTCTATTTGCAACGCCCCTCAGAGGAGATTACCGTGTTCCCCACAAACATAATTTCTCACGCATTATTTTATTTCCCCACCAACTCACCCATTGCTAAGCCACAGTCCCTTTCTTGGACTTTGCTACAAATATGAGCAGACATTTTACTGACTCCATCAACGGTGTGCAGCCATGAAACCACAAAGAACAAGGCACTTCAGAGTTCGTTTTTCCTTTGAGAGACGATTCTCGCATGTAAATTCATGAGTTGGATATGTTTGAAGTGTGGCTGGCAAATCACAATCTATAAAATAAAATAAAAAGAAAGTGAAGTCTGCTTGGAGAAAGAGCCCAGCGTGAACAGAAGTTGAAAGCAGTGAACTTTCAAGAGACAAGTACATTTCGAAGGACTGAAAGCTACCGAGCCTGAAAGGAATGCGTCTCTAAAAGCCTTCATTACAATGACATGACAACATAAAATTAGAGACAAAACTACAAACAGAAAACATTTGTACTCGGACATAGAGAAACTAAAAATAACCTTTCCAGAAGTCACTATTCTATTAGCGAAAGCTGTTTAACACATGATCTCTAACTGAGAATAGGGGGAAATCCGAATTTAATTATGAGCAACCACATGCATAAATACCTACAGCTTAAAAAGGAAGTGTTGTAGAAATGAAAACCAACAGGCAGACAGCAAGAGATCTGCCTGCATGGTATGGTCACCTGGACTTGTAGAGTTAAAAAACTTTTAAAAGATTTCAGGTTCCCTGGTAAAAGGTATTTCATCCCTTATAATAAAATATATATAAAGCACTTCAACCTCGATGCAGTTCCTAATGTGTCGAGTGTGAATAACACACTTTTCAGATTTTATTGTCTTTTATTGTTTTTGTGCTGACTCTTAAAACATTCTGGTTTTATAGCGATTGGCAGGTCTGATGTTTTACACTGAGGCCAAAGATGAATTCCCACAGTTGTGGACTAAAAATAAATAAATAAAATAAAAGTATAATCGAATTGAATCAACATTGAAAATCAACCTACTGCCAAAGAACTCCCTTTCTTTTTGCTGGACGTCTCAATCGCAACCAACTCTCTTACAGCTTATCCGGCACACACAGCTAAGAACCTGGGTGTGATTCTACATGACCGGTTTAACTTCTCTGATCACATCACATCACATCACCTGCACATTTCTATCTTAAACACATTAGAAGAAAGGGACATTTCCTGACTATAGAACCCGCTCAACTCTTTGTACAGTACAAGGTCTAGTTATTTCCAGACTTGATTAGTGCAACTCTCTATTTGCTGGTCTTCCTTTATACGTGATATCTCCTCTCCAGAACATTTAGAGAGCTGCTGCTCACCTGGTTCATAACCTCATGAAGCTTGCTAATACGAGTTCCCTACTGAGGTCACTACACTGGCTTCCTTTTGCAGCAAGATTCAAAATTCTAAACTCTTGTCCTTGCATTACATTATCCATGTACCTCAGTACAGAAGTACACACCCGCACGCTAGCTCAGGTCTTCAACTTCAGGACTGGTATGTCCTTCTTTGAGAGCTAAACGTGGTCATAAGGTGAGATCCTGCTGCTTCAGTGTCGCAGCGCCTTAGTGGTGGAAGCAGCTTCTCCCTCCAGTCCAAACGGCCTCGTGTCTTTTTATTCCATCTTAAGAGATCTAAAGACCTCGCTCCTTCCACAGCATTACAATACAGCAATAGTCTTGTCTTTCAGGTTATGGATCCTTACAGATTTTCCAAGTATTTTGTATTGTTGTGACCTCAGCTCTCTGGATAAGAGCGTCTGCCAAACGACTAAATAGCAAATGACAGTTGCGGTACCAAGGGCTTCTACTGTTGACAGGTAATATGAGGAAGAGATGATAAAGGGGAAGGAGTGTGGAAGGAAACGAAGGAGTGAATGAGATGGGGGAGGTGGGGTGATAAAGAGGAAGGGGTGTCTCTGTGTGGCAGGAGACTTGGGAGCAGAGACGGTGACCATGTGGTGACTGAAACAAAGGAAGGAAAGAGGAGGAAAATAGTGAGGGAGTGAGAGTGTGGTGGAAGAGTGAGAGGAAAAGAGAGTGAGTGTGGTTGCTGGAGAAGTACAGAGGGAGGCCAGTTGCAGCTCCTCCACTCACCACCGGAGACAGCTGAGAGAGCCTGCCGACAACAGCTGCCTGCTCAGCCACACACACGCGCACAAACAAAAAAGTGTGCGGGTTCTTATCTTATATCACAGCTGCACTCTTTTTTGGCCTACACACAGCATTGGAAAAGACAGAGCAACAGATAAAACAGGACTAAAAGCACGATGCATCATCTATGCACACACGTGCGTCTCCATCCCCCTCTATTCCCACAGGAGTTGTGGTGTGCGACACCCAGCTGTCACGCAGAATGATGGGAATGGTTGTGTAATGAGCAACAGAGGTCAAAGGTCAACAGCCAACTGTCCATAATGTGTGTGTGGGGGGCACATCTGTCATAGCTCTTCACACATTAGAGAGTCGAGATGGTGACGATGAAACTGAAGCTCTGCAAACTCAAAGCGCTGAAAAGACAGAGCGAGTGAATTCAGGACCAGCTGATGAGAAAGTGACAAATGGTTGAGGCACAGCTGTGTAGCTGTCATATAGCCGTCATTGTGTGGATGCATTACAGTTTGCACAATGACGGCAGAATTTCTATTAGTGCAAAATGGGCAAAGATTTGAATGCGAGGACCAATTCAAAGTGCGCTAATAATACAGACATCTCACTGGGCTCCAACCCGTTTGACCCCCACATGAGCTCGGGTCACGCCTTAACTGGCAGCCGCAGTTGTTATGGCCGCCTGAAGCAACGCAGGCCGTGTCCGTCAAACCTGACTGCGCGTAATCTGGCGTCACGTTAGCCGAGGTCCTAACAGCTTCAAAGGAGGCTCAAGAGCTCCTCTGTGACCTCCCTGAGTGAACAGCGGGAAAGACTCATATTCAGGTGCAGAGTGCAAACAGTCGGCGTGGGAAGACGGTACAAAGACAAACAGAATGCAGTTGCGTGCTATATAAAAGTGCTTCTCCAAACAACATTCTCTAACATAACGTTTTGGTGACATGTCTAAACACAACATAAGAGGGGTATTTGCTCTTAAAGGACTTATGGGCCGTCACCTAAATGTAGGACTAACAGCAAGTGTGTGTGTTATAGACCTTATACAAACTATGCATAATTCTGCTAGGAGACAAATCGCAACAGTGTTACATTAAAGTGGCAAGTTATCCAAATTTTTTCAAAATACTCCGGTTTAATATTTTTGAGGCTTGTTTCAGGGTGTTAACACCCTCTTGTTAGTCCCTCTATGTCATTCCTAGTAACTGACACGTGGGATGAAGAACCCTGTCTGATAACTATCACAATATTGGCTTTTGCAATGTTCATGTCAGTGAAAACCACAAGTGAACAAAATAATAACAACTTTTTTTCTTGTGCTAGCTTGCTGGCAGCAGTGCAAAAATAGCCATCGGTCACCTTGTCGTGCGCATGAACATTTTTGTAATTACGTTTTCATCACGGGGACCCAGCGGCCCTTTCGTCGTCGTTGACATGACACTTCAATGCCAAAAGCATCAACCGGCCTTATAGCTGTGGGAATGCCTGCTCGCCATTACACCATGGACGTGTGCAGGAGTTTTGCAAGTAACAGTTCAAACCAAATCCATCATTTGCCCTTGTAGTTTTGCTCACCCACGATGGAACGTGTATTTGAAAAACTTTGCCGGTTGACAGATTTCTACCAGTGCCTCATTTATACTGGTATACCTCCATTCACTGACAGAAAATATATCATGCCCGTCTTTAATCATGCCATGGCATTGTAATGTTTTGTGCGTAACGTGTAGCCCTGTATAGTGGGAAAATGGCGCCTTCATATTAGTGGCTACAGGTGTACTTAACCATAACATTACATCCAGCTTGACGTGCCACAAAAAGACCCCAGGTGAGTCAGTTAGGGTAGGTGAACGGAGGACGTGCAGTGTGTTAGCCTGTTAACATGAACGTACACTCTGGGGTTTTTTTTACAGATAGACAAATGGAACTGCTGGCATTTACTTTAGGAAAACATTTAGTCTTTGTACTTAAGGAGCCGGAGAGGGAGCGAAAATGCCACGTCGCAGTAGGCTACATTTTCAGAGTGCGGAATTAGTGTTTGGTGTACAACACACACGCACACTTTTCACTGCTTTTCGCCAGCACAGTATTGCTCACATTGCCACTAAAGGTCCAAAACAAACCACAAACACAGATGGGCAAATACACATGGAAAAGCACATGTGTGTGCCCACATGCACACCTCAGACAAACTTGATTTCGTCTTCAATCGCATCAACCTCCAAAAAAGAACCTTGGCCATAATGGTTCTTTTAAAAATTAAAACCCCTAGTGGGGCTTTGTGGTGTGTGTGTGTACGCGTGTCGGTCATCACTACAGTGAAATATCTGGTCTTTTATTGTCATTTTATTAATGCTCTTGTATTTTCTGTTCTCGCTCTGGGCTAAATTTAGCTCGTCCCCCCACAGAGTCTCACTGAGCCGCCGCTCTCCTCTCCCATTTCAGGAAAGGAGAAAAGTGGAGGGGTCACTGCAGGACTCGGCCTCAAGGTATAGACTTTCTATTCCCATCTTTCTCTCTGTCCACCACTTAGACTTGAGCACTGATCCGTCTGGGTCTCTGTCCTCCCCCTCCCCTCTCTCTCTCCCCCCCTCCACAGAGAGAGAACACGCTTTGGCGATAGTAGCTTTAGCCTTTAATTTGTTCAACACTGTGCAGGGCTCGCTCATGTACGTGTGGCTGGAAAGACCACCGTGCTCTCAGGTTATGTTACCTGCGGAAACAGGGGGGATAATGATACATTAGTTTTGTGTCTTCCTCTGTTTTATCTGCTGATGTGTAAATGACAGCGCAGTATAAAAGCAGCTTCCTGCCCAAAGAAGCCAGAGCAGAGGTATGTAATGGGGGAGTGTGTGTTACAGGCCACATGCAGATTACAGGTCATCTTCTGGAGTCGGGCCAACTATTTCACAAGCACACCTGCACGTTCAAAAACAAGTCACACGAGCAGCCTCTTCCATTCCCACAGTGCGCGAGACCACTTATACTTAGAGCTGCATGATAATAGCTAAAATGATAATCACGATTATTTTGCTCAATATTGGAATCAGGATTACCAATATGTAGGAACAAAAGTTTTATTGCAATCGTTTTATCACTTTAAACCAACACAAAACAGCCTTTTCTTTGACATTGTACAATAAATAAATACATTTAAAAAAATAGCCGTCACAGTATGCCCTCCCTGGCTATAGTTCAGTTTTGCCTGTGTAGCCGAATGAAATGCCGGTGTCTGCACAGTTGCACCGTTGCACCGTGTTTGGGAAGAAGAGCACAGTAATTGGTCAGACCGTGAAAACAAGCAGACGAGTGGGAAGCTTATGATTTAATGCACCAGGGTCAATAAAAAAACTACATCTAAAGTTAGCTAACTTTACCCAAGTATAATCGATTAATTAAATGAAAAGGCCAAAAATCATGATCACGATTAAAATACCATTAATTGTGCAGCCCTGGTTAATTATATTATGCTAGAATTATACGCTTAACAGTTTCAAAACAATCATACAACCATGCACACATACAATGTTAAGCCGGGGTTACACTTGCTCTTAACTATGTGCACGTGTAGGTAAGATGGCTGCCGCACGTAACAGGCATTCATTCAGCACGTCAATTGTGCACGTCCCAAAAAATTTACGCAGCGCATACGTGTGGTGCAATACGAGCGTAAATGGAGGGGGCGGTATAGTGAAGCAACTCGCAGATCAGTAGGACGAGAGAAATATACTCTCCGTTCTCACGGCGAGATTGATTTAATGGCCTGATACACCGTCTACGTTGGCGCCGCTGCTTCTGCCGTTTCTCTCAAGATGCACATTATCGTAGTCTCCTCAACTTTCGCCATCTTCACTGTTTCCCTCATTGTGCAAAATCAGAGGAAATGGTCGAAGATATTCCGGTGCCGGCGAGGTACGTTTCGGCTCTGACCTGCCCCCTAGTGGACAGAGTTTTTAATCCTCCAAATGTACGGAAAGTATGCAAGCGAGTATGTGAACAATAACACCCGCGCAGCTGCGGCTTGCGCACGCGTACACGTAGTCACGCGGCCTTTGTTGCCGTCTCCATGAATTATGAATTGATAAGAGTGAGCTCAACTGACTCATCATGAGGCTCTGCCGAGAGAGAGACAGACAGAAATGCCAAGGGCTAAAACCCGAGCTAAGTCTGTGTCAATTATAAAATCACTTGATCACAATTATTTGAGCTGACAGCTATAGCTTTGCACAATCGTCATTCCATCACAACAAAGAGAATCAGAAATCATTTGGGCTTCAATTTAATTTGAGCCAAATAAACTATCTGAACAAGAGCTGAAACATCAGGAAAAAGGAAATAAAGTGTTTGGCTGCTGGGCAGATTTTTGCCGTCCGATCTAGGGTCCACAGTTCTTGCTTTCCAGTAGGCCAAACCAAGGTTTCTCTCTATTCCTGGAAGGACAAGTGTGCTCCACACATCAGAAGCAAGTTATGCTAGAGATAATTTACAGCCAGTCATTTGCTCCTTAATTTCAGTATGTTCAGGCCCAGTTCAGAATTGTAATGCAATGCAATTAGGATCAAGAAGCAAAGTGGTCCGAGAGGCATCAAAATCAAGATTGTGACACGTGGACAGACTGGTGAATCATGACGGGTTTGCACGTCATGTCTCTATAAACTAATGGAAATTCCCCATTTGTATTCGTCAAACTATGGGTAACCATCTTATTCTCTGTGGCGGCTCATGCATTTCAAATATTCATGAAATATTTGCTACATAAGTATTTACCCAACACATGCTTTTCTGTTACCGACTTGTCGTATAAACGTCTTCAAATATACCAATATAGCAAGCGTAAAACTTTTTAAAACTTATTTAATATATTCTACCACAAGGTTTTCAAATGCTGTTAGACTTCAGGTCAGGTTATCTGGCATACATTGCGTTAGTATTAGGCATCTTCACTTCACCATTTTCAACTTGATGTCTATCCATCGCATCTGCAGCGTATGCGCAATTACCACAAACAAGATTACTTATGCGTTTCCCTGTACTGAGAAAAGGACGGAAAGTCGTTGGACAGTTTTCCCATTTTTTGGCAAAACTACTGTTCATGGTAGTCTCGCATATGCAACAGAGGCGGTAGATGGAGATTAGGTTTAAAAAAAAAAAAAAAAAAACCTTGGAATAATCTTTTAATAGTGGCATAGAATAAACAAAACGGGAAAAAAACAGACAACAAACTGTTAACTGCAATGATTTGTATGACAAATAATCGACAGTTCAAATTTCATGATAGAATAAAGGGATGAAGATGTTCTTATGTTCTTCCGCCTCCATACTCCTCCACGCCGCCTCCTCACCTGACAAAAGGCACTCTTAGTCGTCCATTTACCCCTTGGTTTCTCTCACTCTCGTCGCAAGTCTCTGATCTACAGCAGCATGACCATCAGGCGTCGTGGGCAGAACAGAAACATTAGAGAGTAACAGATGGCCGAGTCCACTTTGAAGAAACGATCAGGAGGGCAGCAGCTACGTTTCAAGACAGGGCTGATTAAACTGTTCATGTTACTACACTCTCTTCTAGGACAACTCGGGCACTCCGGTTAACAAGAGGACATTAAAAGTGCATATTTGTCATCAGATGTGCCAAAACGTCTCCTAAGTGGCATCCAACACTGATTCACCTACTCAAGCTTCGCAGGATGTTCAGTAGCTACAGATATCATGGTGTTGGCATCTGAATGGCACCTGCAGCAGGAGGCAGAGCTTTACCTGGGTATTTGAATCAGTGTGGTGTGTCCTGTTTGGGCATCGCATCACCTGTGGCAGTCAGCCAGTGACGTCACATGCTCTTGCCACCTGCTTGACAGATTTGCGACATGCCTTCTGGCATTGCAGAGAAAGTGCATGACTATACCGGTACTCCATATGATGTCTTCTGTTCTGTAACTATATGTCAATGTGAAAGTCTGTGCTAAGTCTAGTGCTAGGTTCAGCGTGTGATGGAACAACACTGGCGACGACAGCCGAGAGGAAATGCAGTCCAAGTGATATAACAAAGTGTCTTCATAATGCTTTATGAACCTGATCACTGAGAGTGAGATGAGAGCCGTGCGTTTCCCCCCCTCCTCTGCTGTGCTGTTGAGATTTACAACGTACCTGCAATGCCGAACCGACACCCTTTCCTGTAAACTGGTTGGCACCAAGTAAGACCCTGTAAATACTCGACATGCCTGGGTTGAAAAAAGGAATAGGTTTTGTCTGTTTGCATCTACGCCCCCTGTCTTAAAGCTCGAGAGACAGAGTGTGTTTGACTGGAGAGAGGCAGAGAAGCAGGCAGGCCTGCTCCAACACCCATGAGTGGCGTGAGGAGTGGACATGTGCTGCCATGATAGGTTGATCAACGTGTCAGTCATGAAGATCCATGAGTAAATGTTAGGTTTAAAGAAATAGTAGGGCTGAACAGCAAATCATTTAAAGTGCAATCACAATTACTGGCTTTCTCAATTCATTCAACACAATCAACTGCGGGATTGGTGAGCTTTGTAAAATTACAAGCGGCAAACCCCAAATTCCCCATTTATTTAACTGTTTATTTGGTGGGATCCTGTGCTGGCATGTTTCATTAGTAATTAAGCCTATAATTAGCATTTCAAAGATACAATAACGCAGATTTACAACATACGATGAAATATACCTTTATTTAGAATTTTGATGATTTAAAATGATAAAGTGTAATTTTTCTAAATTGTGATAAAAGTCATCATTTCACAATTGGAGAATATATATTGGATAAAGCAATAATTATTGGTTTAACCGTTACCATACTGCCCTAAGGAATAGTTCGAAAAGCAGTAAAATGTGCATGCTAAAATAGTGCAAAGTTATAGCTCGAAGCCATCAGATAGCATTAAAGAAATGACATCGTAAAACACAGTAAAAAATAATGGCTACTACGAAACTTTGTTTCTTAAAATGCTAACGTTACACATAATTTAGCACTGTGCTAC
This sequence comes from Olivaichthys viedmensis, assembly GCA_028565825.1. Taxonomy (NCBI): domain Eukaryota; kingdom Metazoa; phylum Chordata; class Actinopteri; order Siluriformes; family Diplomystidae; genus Olivaichthys; species Olivaichthys viedmensis. The sequence continues at coordinate 8,511,193 of JAOUQW010000027.1, forward strand.
AAGGTACACCCTCTCACTAAAAGTCCAATTTTGCTGACGTGACCGTGGCTTCGTGAGACGCTGCAGGATAAGCGTTAGCCCAGAAACATCGCTCCAAATTACCTCATTTCAACAGCTTTCCATGGCAAGTTATCAGTGGGATACAAAACAACTTTCCTCATAGATTCAAAATAACCATACAAAACTGTACCACATGCCATCCAGGAAAATAATGCAACACACTCCAGTCTAAATGTAGCCATAAGGCTGGTTTGTTATTCAACTAGAGGAAACTATCAGAATCTTTTTATACGCCAAGTACAGATACACAAGGAATTTCTCCTGGTGTGTATTGTGTAAATTAAACGTGGGTTATGTTCACGTTACAAATTTGAGATGGACCACATATATATATATTTTTGCCTAAAAGTGATACAGACCTGATTTAGCCACTAAGCCACTTCCAAATATGGTCCCAGATACATGTCCCAGAATTCATGCGTTCAGAATTCACGATTTCTACATCACGCTCCACTGCACTGAACGGATCACTGCTGGCTCCTTTTCTGCACATGTCTTAGCACAGAAGTTTGCGAAAACAGCAAAAGTTCTGCATCTGGCAATTTGTTCATTTCGCTACTGCAATAATGGACTGTCTTGCAAACAGGACGTGTGTTGCTGATTTTAAAAAAGTGTGCATGCGGGTCTTACCGGGCAGAGGTGTGGTCATTACAGTGACAGATATGGGTCACTTTCAAACACAAATGTAAAGCGCCAAAACGGAAAGAAGCGAGCTGAGCAAAAAGTCGAAATTCAGAAACAAGGCTCGCAATGTGAATGTAGCCATGGACGCCCCATGTTCCGAGCCATAAGAGCGAGTCTTTGTACTGCAAGTACTCCAAGTTTATGTACGCTCATTAACTAATTTCAAGGGACTAACACCAGAGTAAGCAATAAGCTGTAGACACTATGGTACAAGTGGCCAGTGTGATAAAGGAGAGAGGGCTTGGAAGTAGAGAGCTGCGTTAATTATTATTATTTTATTATTATGAATTAGGCATCGGGTTTTTGAACACATTTTATGTACAAACAGAAGGAGTCTTGGACAATGAAAACCCCGACAACTGTGTGTGTCATCTTTTACTAAAGTAAATACTTTCCTACTATCGCGTTATGCACTATTCTCTATTAACTCTAGATGGTTGCGTTTATGACCAATGAAAGATGAGACATCAGCAGTAAGTGTCTCCATCATTGTTCAAAGCAAGTTAGTGAGTCATTTAGAAGGAGTGAAGTTGGTGTACTTTAAGGAAAGAAATTTTTTTTTTTTTTAAAGGTTACTGCACATTTTATCATCACTCCAATGGGAACGCCGTAATGCCAATCTAAATTCCTATCGTCGTCGCGGATAACCGTGGGAAAAAATGCGGTATTGCCACTGTCTCCATGCAGCTCTCTATTTGGAACAGAGGGCACGAAGGTGTGTTGAACATTTCTATCCACCGTAGCCACGGAAACAGGCACGTCGAAATGAAAAGGCGACCAGGTTCAAATCCATTAAACAAGGTAATAAAAACCTGTGTCTTTGAGGACGTACCTATTTACACATGTAATATGCTTCACTTTAAATCCCAATCATTCTCCAGCCTCAAGCTTCATTTAGTCCAAGGCCAATACAAGGACGACTACAGCGGAGAGACACAATTATTCAGCATGAAAGGAATGACACACATCAACACATTGTGAATGGTATCATATGCTGCCTTGAGCATATCGAGGACATTTCAGCAGTTCTGATGAACAGCATTTTAGAAAAAGGGATTGAGACCAATTACAGAGAGCCTATTGGGAACAAGTTATGGTGTTGCACTGTCAAGCCTGCAGTAACAAGTAGCTGATTGGACTACGCCTTTATTTTGTTTGCATCCCAGCATGTCATTTTAGAAGGCCGCAGCATCCGTCCTGCCATTTTTTCAGCCCGACCACAAAACCTGACTAATTTAGGGAAGACGACTCGGATGTTTGTTATTTGTGCGTGTGCCACATAGCATTTGCGGGAACTCCCCTACCACAGAGCTTTAAATACCAGCGGCTGAGCAATAAGCAGAGTAGTAAGAAAAGGCAAAAAATGTGAAGGTTGAGGATGGTGTACAGTAGGGCTGTTAAGTTCATTTCAAAAATGCATTTGAATTTTGTTCACTTAAATGATTTCATATACAAATGCAATGGAATAGCGGCCTATAATTTTAGGCTGCCAGAGACGGAAGGAACATTAGCGGTAGCGCTACATTGTGCGTTCATATCACATAAACCGCGGAAGGGGAAAAATTGTGTTGTCTACTTCATCAAAGAAAATCACAAGAAGGCAACGGCAACATTTTATCAAAAACAATAACGTTTCAAATGGGTTTCTATCATCACTATGTGCTCACTACATAGGGTGTTGTGAAACAGTGTTGTAGCCCTTGTGCAGTGCGCTATATGCTCAGTGGAACGCCAGCTCGCACACAGAAAAAGAGTATCGAAGTATCATCAGTTTTGGGACACACAAATTGTTCTTTATGTTTAATTAGAGAAGTGAAACATATTTTAAGACAATATGTGAAAACGAATTATGCCATAAATTATGTGCATTTATTTAGACCCCTTTTCCTATAATCAGGCAACAAGTTGAGGAAATGTGTGTTCCGAAATACTTACTTTTAAAAGTATAACATGGGATCTTAAATGGGAGGTCTTAAATGTGGATCTTTTGCCTTCGAGTGTGTAAATATTATGAAAATTCAAATAGTATTCGAACAGTAAATTTGATTCTGAAAGTCCTAGTCTACAGTCGCAGCAGCAGTGAGAAAAAGTGGAACAGCAGAGCTGGAGTGTCCAGGCTCTAAATGGCTGGAGACAGGTTGGCGACAATAAAGAGCTGTGATAAATGAAGGTGTCACTGCCACGCATCACGGCGCTGACACTGACAAAAAGCTTGCTGCCATCAACATGCCATCGCGCGCTGACAAACTATCCACGGTCGTCAACTCCCTCAACAAAACTCTCTCAGTCGGCCCTCCTCTAACTTCAATATCATTTGGTAATGCCTCAAAATAAATCGCCTCAAGACGTTTTCATCCACTCGTCTTGTACCACATTGACTTTATACATTCACCCAAGAACAATCCCCACTCTCTTCCAAAGCAAAGGGTGCACAGTGATCAGAAAATAACCACTTTGTGTTTGTGCATCTCCAGCTAAAGCATAACTCGGATCCACCTGGTACACTTGCGCACATGTGCAAAAATCCATTAAAGCAATTACAGTAACTATGTCAAAGTTTATTCTGTGAAATGCTTTTTCTCGAAAGTAGGTGCGCACTGTTAACGTCTGTGTGATGTTTCCTGCCAGTTCCCTGAGTTCAGGCCCCCTAATAACAGGGTAGGGAAAAGCAGGAGCACACGAAGCACTACAGACACTGAGAAAAAGAAGAGTGGACGGAGGACAAAGACAATAGATTCATAACTAGAATCAGAAGAACAACGTCCTGATAAAAAGCTTCCTTTCTTAACGATTGTTGATATCCAAAACACGGGACAGGTTTACATAAAACACTACTTCAGCATTGAAAGCAATGAGGAATGCGACCAGGCTACCACATGTGCAGAGAAAGAGTGAAATCGCTTCACCTCACCAGTAGACAAACGTATAATATGGATCATTTATCCGCTGATGAATCAACCCGAGCGCTGCTCAGCGGAACAGTCTCTCTCATGATTATAGGGCGAAGCCAATGGTTTTGCATAGCTTAATGAAAGAGTGAAAATAGCTCAGCAAGTTCTGGGTCATGAAGAAAATGTGTCGATGACTTGCATAATTACTACTGTGACACTGGAAAAAACTAGATCTCTCCGATTTTGAGATTGGACTTAAAGACAACTCTCTCTTGCACTCAAAGCAGACGAGTTTTGCTTCATTTTCGGCTCATTATAATTGTAAGGAATACAGTATTCCATGCTTCTCTACAGCTGCCTACATCATGAAGTAATTATATTACAAAAGTGCTACCTTTTCCCCACAACACAGCGTGACGTTAGGTGGTGTGTGTTTATCCTGACCGGTTTCAATTTCTACTTTGCAGCACAAACTACTGGGGCTCTTCTGTATGAAGGGATAAGCTACAGGAGGGCTCTACTAGACCATCAGAACCCTCAATCATCCCCAAAGAGAGCCTTTATCCTCCCTGCATACTGGTCCTGCCAAACAATTCCTATACAACCTCCTTTAGCTCTACCCATCCTCCATCCTTGCAACTTATTCTTCTCATATTACCTTTCTTTTCAGTCCTTTTATAACCACGTCCATCGGGCAT
>JAOUQW010000027.1:8517818-8535094 GCA_028565825.1 Olivaichthys viedmensis
CCATCGGGCATACGTCATACTGAAAAGCAGTGCTGGGTAAAAAAAAAAAAAATTGACTCAGGATTACAAAAAAGAAAGTTCACAATAACCAGAGGGAAATCAAACAAACACTTTTTGTGACTTTTGATCACTTGCTCCTAAGTTACATAATCCTCATTAGTTCTTGGATGGGAACGCAGCTCCAGCTCTGACAGTTTAGTTCCTGTACTGAATAGTCCTAAAACTCGTTAGCTCCACAAAAAGTTTCTGAATCTCAGTGGAAAGGGGCCTCGTGTGGACTCCAGGAATAGAGACCTGGAAATCATTTCTTCTCACAGATCTCTCCCTGGTTTCCCTCATTGGAAAAGCCTGAGGCCCACAGAGGGAAGCAGGGGGGCCACAGCAAATTTTAAAAGTAGCATGGACATCCAGTAAGCAAGAACTCCTCCCACCCAAAAAAAGAATTCAAACCAAACCAACCCACAGAGTTCCAGGCTGACATGAATGGAGTGTTTTCCGTTACTCAAATTCCTGAGCTTCGGTTAAGCTGAGCTCACGGAAACTGTTGAATATGACCGTTATTTTTCTAAAAGGGGAGGTTGAGAACAGTACAGGCACCTATGCGGTTTGAAACTCAAATGTAATCCAGTGCTAAAGAAGGAGGAATCCCTGAAAGCTGGAATTCATCAGTAGATGTGCAGCTTTGTGATTTAACCTTTACTAAGAAGAAATATGACTTTTTTCATTTTCTTTTTTTTTACACAAACATTTTTATTCAAGAAACAAAAAGCTACAGGACGTTTGAAAATATTCCAAAGAGAGGTTGACATTGGTGATAGGAACTGCTGTGTGTCTGTTTAAGTACCAATCTGTCTTATATTGAACACAAGCTCTCCGTGACCCTGTGTGTGTGTGCGTGTGTGTGTGTGTGTGTGGCCTGGGGGAAAGATATAGTTGTTCCTATGCAGTGTATTTAGTCTCACTGCAGTCTAGATGCAGTACCACTGATGCAGGCCTCTGTATTCTGTTTGAACCGTTATCTCCTGTGACTTTATAATATCACTAAGTCCTCTGTGTGTGTTGCACTATTTTGGTATTGTGAGGTCAAAGAGTCTTTGATTGGGTGGTTGTGTTTATTTATAGCAAACACAGCTGCAGGACCTCTGACTTTGCCTGTGGTGTGTTCTGTGTGTGTGTCTGTGCGTCTGTATCTGTCTGTACGCGTGTGCCCCGCTCTGTCTGTCTGCCTGCCCGCCTGCCCGTGCGTCCCCCTGTCTGCCTGCGCGTGCGTCCCCCTGTCTGCCTGCCTGCGCGTGCGTCCCCCTGTCTGCCTCCCCTGTCTGCCTGCGTGTGCGTCCCCCTGTCTGCCTGCCTGCCCGTGCGTCCCTCTGTCTGCCTGCGCGTGCGTCCCCCTGTCTGCCTGCCTGCGCGTGCGTCCCCGTCTGCCTCCCCTGTCTGCCTGCGCGTGCGTCCCCCTGTCTGCCTGCCTGCCCGTGCGTCCCCCTGTCCGTGTGTCTGCGCGTCTGCACATGGTGAGGCAGACGTACCTATACTGTAAAAGAAAGCGTTCAAGATTCTCCTATTGGTTGGACTGGTGAGTGCTGTATTATTCCATCATGCTAAAAGTTGATCAATACTAGGAACCTTGAGCAGCCAACTGGATCCCATATTTCACAACAGCAGTTGGTTTCTGGCACTCATGAACACATTTTTTCCCCGTTTGCTCTAGAGTGGAAACTAGTTGGCAGGGAAACGTGAGAAAGTAAGGGCATCAGCAGCTGAGCCCTGCCTCGTTGACCAATAGAAAGACATCTTATAGATGCTTACATCATCAGTCAATAATTAAGACAGGCAATCTGTCAGCCAATTATCACTCAGCCAAATTAAGCTCCATGTAATCGAGTGTGATGGTTTTGTCCAACATTCAACCACATCCTTCACTGTGTGGCTATTTGTGCACAGTAGCTGTTAACATGTATACATCAGAACACATGCTTCCACACCTTTCACATAATCTCGTAAAACTGATAATTATGAGGGGAATAATAAGGAAATAAAGACATAAGTGAGATGATAAAAATAGGTTTGCTTTAAAATTCAAAAATTCCAAACTTGCCCAATGCCTCAACACATACGACTTCAATGCCTTGCTTTTTGGCGTTTTGTACACACGTTGAAACTAATATAGCAATGTAGCATTTAGTGCTGTTGGACATTGTGATGGGTACTGGGTACTGGCCAGGGCAGGCGGTAAAAGGGTGTGTTACAGGGTCAGCCGGCTGCTCAGGCTCCATGAACTGAATGCACATAGCAGAAGAGACTCTCGTTGGAAGCATGGGTGAGGCAGCAGCTTATTTTAACCCCACAAGTGTGGATGGTCAATGTGTAAAATCTCTGGAGAATGTGAGCACATCTCCTCTGAGACACGCCACTGATGGCCGTGAAACCGCACTCAACCATACAACACATGCTCTTTTCATCGCATAAATCTATGAGGCTGACAACATGTGCTGTGTACAAATAGGAAGGCAATTAGCAAAATGTTTTCCTTCAGTCAAGCTATGGCTCAAGGATGAGAAATAAAGGCCTTGCTCAGACCCATTTTAACACCACCCTTCTGCCATCTTTCCCATTTTATCCACACAAAATAAATCTCATTTGGATGGAAAAAGGGGAATAAACCGCAGGACAGTTGTATTGATGGGAAAAACATCAACAAAGTACATTTTGAAGCGTGAACTAAACTTCATACATAATCTGTCTACATCTTTGTTCACTTCAAAATGAGGCATGTTATCTGTGAGAAACCCATACAACACCTCATCGATAACTCTCCAGCCAAACAAGAAAGGTCAAACCAGTGGAAAGTTGTTCAGTTAAAGTAACACTTCTCATAAACAGCTAAACTTCAGGCAATTTACAGAGATCGTGTTTAATAGCAAAGATGTTGATCCTGTCTCTGGTCTAACATGCTTATATTTAAGATGTACATCTTTTATTCACGAAGATTAAATAAGTAGATCAGTATCAGAAAGATCTGTTACCACAGTGCTCTTAGACTAATGTTTTTAGAGCCAGATTATGTAAAGTGTAGTCTATATACCGCAATAACAACATTAGGGATCAAAATCAAGTGCATAAATAATGACTCTTATTGGAACTGGTTTGGAATGAACCCGTCAAAGAAACGGCAGGGCCATTACGCGGGATAAGTACCAGGATAGGTTTTTTTTAGTCATCCAGGTCTAGACGACTGGACTTGTGGTATAATCTTAAAGACGTTTCACCACTCATCGCATCCAAGAGGAAGGATCTTTGATCAGTGATGTAACATCCTTCAGCTTTTATCACAAGTCCAGCCTCCCTTGACTGCGATAAGACAAATTGAATAAACCACCGTCTCTGTTATCGTGAAAAATGTCATGTCTACTGCAAACTGCACAGCCCCAAAAAGAGTCCATAGTGGAATCATCCTGATCTGGGCCTCAAGCTTCAGCTTAGAAGGTTGTCTGGGTGCGTCATTCGCTAGATCAGAGAGCTGTGTAGTCTATTAAAGGAATACTCCAGCGTTTTTCAACCTCATTTCTATCCACCACATCTGTGGCGCATGTGCAATTACGACAGACAAGAATCTCAACGTGTTTATTTGTCCTGAGAAAAGAACCGAAAAACTTGTTTACTTATAACAGAGGTCTAAGGGCACTTGCTGGGGCAGTCAATAAACGTTTATGAGAAACATGTATTTTTGTGGAATGCCTTTATGAATTTTTCAGGTCATAGGTATTTAGTCAATAAAGCCCTAAATCTGTATAATTTGTTCTTTCAGAGATGGGACTAGTTTTCTGAGGGAAGGATTTGTTATGCGTTACCAAATTACAAAAGAACAGCTTTAATCAAACTCACCAACTGCCCTTAGGCCTCCATTAAAAGTGAGTTTTTTGCATAAACAGGTTTTCTGTTCTTTTCCTCAATAAAGGAAACCATGTTGAAATTCTTGCCTATGGCAATCACCTCTACCCTACAGATGTGGTAGATAGAGATTAAGTTCAAAAGCGGTGAAGTATTCCACTCATGAACTACAGCTTGGCAAGCTTGGGCTTCCCCAATAAAAACAGAAAATAAAGATAGGTTTTGACTGCTCCTTACCTGTTATCTGACTGGATACATCACTCTTGGGTTCACATTTTGGAAGGGAGCCATCTAGAGTGAATACAAAAAGGGGGGGAAACGATGAAATCACAAATAAAATGCAATTATTGTGTAAAATCAACTTACTAATTATTGCTGCTGAAAGCCAATAACACAACAATTTTGTCCATCACTATACAGAGTATGTCCTGAATGTCTCTTCAACTATTCATGTGAGTGTATGCACAATCACCACAGCACAAGATTCAACACTCTGAGCTGTTCTTACCCCTGTTCCATTGACCCTAAAACGTGCTGGTGGTGGCACAGAAGTCGAATTCAGCCTGATCACTAGTCACAGCACTAATCCCTCAGAGCTAATGACCGCTAATCACTCGTTAAATTCTCCAGAGCTAAACAACGTGGTAACTGTGGCCTTACACTGGGAGAAAAAACTCCCTAGATGAACTGGTGATTATAAGCGAAATGGAGAGCATGTGAGGGCAGAATGAAAGAGGCGAGTGTGTGTCTGCATGGCTGGACTGATCTGCAGGGGAAGGCTGAAGCTTCTTTCTTGCCAAGTTAAACACACTGCCTGCTCGTCCTAGCAACCCTCAAATTGAAAGGGGCAGAAAGCCTCCTATGATCACAGGTCAAATGCTGTGCCGTGTGGCATATTTTCTGAAAACGTACTATCGTGTGTTATTCCGTTTTCTTGAAAGCAGTGTTGCACTGCAGGGTGAAAGTGAGTTGCTTGGTGCTGGATAAAAACAAGGGCCTGCAGTCGAGTCAAAACATCACAGAAAACAATACGAGAGAAGAAAGGGAACTATACAGAGGCACACAGACTCAAACATGAAATGATGACAGAATTAGAGCAGATGCAGTCGATGGGAGTCCACCAAAACTCAGAAGTGGCATTTGAATCTTCATTAGATAAAACTGATCATTCAAATCGTAAATGCCAGTACAGGATTTAGACTGTGCATACACAACCGTCTAGCCAGCTTATTGCTACCAACTGAAACAGTCCTGAACGGTGCGTGGTGTACTGGTGTATTCTGTTTACATATCTAACGGCGCAGCGCTCGAGGAAAGCGGTTTGTGTGCACTTCCCCTCCATAGATATAGAAAGCTAGATGCCCCTTTGGGCTCATTTTGACACTTCATCGGCACCGCCCTCTTGCTGGGGGCGACTTTCCAGATTGTCCCCATCGAGTTGAGTTGAATTTAGAGCATCCACAGAGACTTTTGAAAAAAATGCCGGCGCGCCGTGCAGCATTTAGGTGCAAAAATCGCCCAAGCCTCAAAACAAGAAATCAAGGAAACACTTTCCACAAGTGAAAGCTCTGACAGGATGTGTGGTTTTACTTTATGACGGACTTTATGCAAGAATTAAGGCAGGGCTACGCTTCCGACTGGTTGCGATTACAGTTTAATATCTATACTGTTTAGTACTGTTAGCTTTCCAACTTGACTCTTAGCTCATGTTCCGAATATTTCGGGTGAATTTCGGTAAGATTGTGGATTTGCGATTAAGTGCGTTGACTTAGTTTGTCTGCTGTGTTCATCATGAGGTACGTTAACTTAAACGTTAGCTTGAGGCCATGTCTGTCGCGTTAGCTTTAGCTAACATTATGCTAATTGATAAATTTATGATGAATATGTTCAGGGACTTTGATACGTCGTTGTTGTTGTTTTTTACAAACTTTGAGATTTTATATGATAAATTGCCCAATCTGGTTATTGATGCTATTCCTGTTATGTGAATTAAAAGATAACTGTTCATCTTTACTCTGATTCATTATTATTATGCTATTGTTCGAGTTACTTTTAATAAGTGGGGGATCAGATTTAAATGAGTCAATAGCAGGAAAACACTTTCGTGGCAGTTCTGTTGGTTTATGATCATTTCTGTACAACCGTTCATTTAGACTACAGCTCTGGCAGTTTCAGAAAATAAACTCAATCAAAAATATTGGCAGTGCTTATATATTTCCATTTACATCACCTGAGATACGCAGACATTTATAACGTCTGTAACAAAGAAAAGGTGTTAAATATAAAGTGAGTCCCAGCCGATTTCATCAGCGTAGACCCACATCTCTCCTTACACTTCCGTTGGCTTATGAGCGAATCTTCCCCCTGCTAATGTGGCGAGGGCGGTGACATACAAAAGTATTTACACGGCATGTAGCTTTCTATATCTATGCTTCCCCTCGACCAGCTACACTGATTAGCAGAGCATCTCATTGCAACATGCAGAAGCAGCGCACTCATCCCGTCTGGTTTAAGATGAGCTTTACTGTCCTCGCATTTAACTGCCTGCGATCATGCACCTGGCGACAGTGTAATTAACCCTTTAGGGTCGGGAGTTGTGCCGATGAAGCTTGGCAAGAACAGATTAACTGTGTCGTATTTTTCTGTTTATAACGTCGTGACTATCATACGAACACGGAAAACATTTTCAGAAACTGTAGAGTCGTGCCACGTGTAAAAAAATATGGGTATTATAAAAACGGGTTAAGTAGACAACCCTGAGGTTCGAGTAAAGGGGGAGCTGACGTGAGAGCATAGCTCATTCTGATTGGAACCTAGGGTAGACCGGACGTCCCTTTTACCAAATATAGTCCAACTCAAATCAGAAGAAAACGGCAGAAAAAAGAAATTCAGATTAGTTCTCTCTTTTGAAGTCGATGGTAAAGTCACCACTGAAGCTATAGCTAATAGTAAGAAGCTAACAGACGTTGACAGGGGCTTTTCATTCATTAACAGACACGCTTCGAGGCAGGCGATTTATTTTCACACCTCACCTGTAGTTGCCATCAGTCCAGCAGGTGTGAAAACAAAGGAAAGAACCTAACATGCAAAACCATGCCATCATTGCTTTTAAATGACATTTTATATTTCTATTGAATGGATTTGTATAGTGGATTTCAGTCTGACCGCCCCCGGCTGTAGATACGGCAAACTGAACCGTTATGGAAAAATATCCTGCCTGAAGTGTCATGTGTACGTGCTAATTATGCATGTGTGCGTGCGTGTGTGCAGCCACATCTGGGCTGAAAAAGTGGCACTGATGAGCTCTGAGGGTCCCTGATGTCTCGCTGGCAGGTGGGGGAGGAGAAGGAGGAAGGAGCGCTGACGGATCGGGATCTCTGTCACTCTCTCATCATATAGAGGATGTGAGGCCCAGAGAAATCCTTCTACCTCTCCATTCTCCCCTCCAGGCAAGGAAGGAACGAGATGTAGAGATAAAGAGAAAGAAAAAGAAAGAACGGCAAGAATTCCAAAAGTAGAAGTGCAGCTTCTTCACATTCCACAAATGGAAATTTCTCTCCTCATGTTCCAGGGCAATCTTGAGACAGCTCATGAGCAAGAAACTGGAGACCAAACACAAACACTGGACATCGTTGTGATGGCATGCCAAATGCATTCCTGACACACTTACTCCTAGTACAGTGTTGTACCTGCATTGTGTTAACACAAGACCATTCAAACAAGACTTCACATTATACTTGTGGACTTAACATACAGCTGAGCCAGCTAACGTGCTACAGTACTGGAGATTTGCTTATTCAAATCACAGGGGTGGACAAATCCCTCACTTGGGTGTCCGGGACAAGCAGATTATGCGTCCGGGCTATCAGTTTTACGTTCGTCACTGCCTGGAAGCTAAGTGACTCAGTAATCTGTTGATATGGTGGTCACCAGCTGGTTTATTTCCCTTTCCTTCAGTCCATCAACCAGAAAAAAAACTGCTTTCTATTGACTTTGGCTGCTCATCAAAAATGTTCACGTGATATGTATTTTTGTACATATCGTGCTCCAATTGGTTTATATATTTCCAGCACGACGCACTTGTTGGAACGCGCTTGCTACTCATTCCTGAATGAGCCGTCTGCTGCACTACAAACAATAAATGAGGACGGATTTTGGCTAAAAGCCTATTTTTATTAGTCCGCTAAATTAAATTAACGCCAGTCTGCACTTAATAATCAGAGTAGCTTGTCATATTTTTATTTGGGTTAAATTACATTAGCTACCATTTCTTTAAAGTTGCTGACCAACTAGCTAACATAGCGTTCATTTATTTTCCTTGCTAGCTTGCAAGAGATCCTCAGTTGAGATATGGATTCAGGATGATGTCTGACTTTTTTGTTCGTGCAGCCACAAACATGCATTTACCCATATAATAAGTCAACTAAATATGCGATCATGTCTTCTACATTTGAGTGTGATATGAACTTTGAAAGTTTCCAGGCAACCAAAACATGGAACTGAGTGAGCACTTGCCTGGTGGGCCACCCCAGTACTGCATAATAATTTTAATACAGTTCCAAAAATACACAAACGATTCAAGAAAATAAATATTTAGAAGTCTGATGAACCTACTACTGCTATTACAGTCCAAACACGGACACAAAAGCTTCGAGGACATAGTGGGAAAGACCAGTTTCATTCCAAAATGTTGAGAAAACGTCTTTAGGCCTTTAAACTTCACGATGAAGCTCAGAACGAGAGATGAACAAGGAAGCTTGCTGCCGTGCTTAAGCTTAATAAACTTGCATTTCAATATAAAACTGTATTTCAATCTCAAAATGTTGAAATCAGAAATTGCTTGAGTTAGATTCCATGCATCTCAGTTTCACAACAGCAGCGGGGCAGAAAAGACTGAAAACGGTGAACATCTGAAGATTCACATGTGCTAAACGGAAAACAATGTGGTTCTTTGTTTACAAGCACGATCTGTGTTGTGTTAGTCAAAATAAAACGCATTTACCGCATTAAATACACCAGTGGATCAAATCGGAATACATGTCAAATCTGATCCGATACCGATCAGGCCAGTATCAGTCCCCGATTCGGTACTCGTTATCAGATCGGTTAATCCCCAGAGCTGAGCAGCTCTGTTCTGGCTGGAGGCGGAGCTAAAGTCCAGAAAAATTAAGAAATGAACATAAAGTAAAGAAATTAGATCCACTGCATCACAATATTGGACATCACAGTTTTTCTAAAGTATCTATGAAATTGTGATTATTACAGGTCTAGAAACACTTTTAAACACTTTAATAGAATTCATGAAAAATATATAAAAACTGCAAATTAAAAGGTTTAACATTTTTGAAGACTCGAATGGCAATTTTCGTTTGACATTCCCCTCAGGCATGCACTTACACACGTCGGGGGGAGCTTAAATTGTGACCAAGCAGGATATGAGACTGTCGCTACAAACACACTCACACTGCACAAGAGCACATGCACTCTCCAAAAGCCCCTGTGCTGTGAGCCAAAGCAGAAAAAAAAAAGACAATGCCACTAAACGCAGTGAGTCAACCGTGCGTGTTCCTGACAGAACCCATGTGATTCCCACGTAATATACAACCCCCCCCCCCCTTTCTGTCAACACAATACATTAAAACAAGCACATGCTTTATGAGAAGATCCCATTAATACATGCACTGTATTGTTCACTGTGGTGGGGTGGTCATCAAGACAATTCATAGTTGAATCATATGGAGGAAAGAGGAGCCCTCTCATTACTACATGCCTTCGGTCTGCCTCATCCACAGCTATTCATTCAGGAAGAGATGATAATAACCTTGCTTAATAGTGCCACGGTTCATTTCCTAGCTTCACATCTCCTGGTCCCCCTGAAATTTGTATGGAAGCAAACTAGAAACCAAAAAACTCATTATAAGGATATTTTTGGATCTGCATTAAGCACAAGCACTTTCCACCAGCTATTATTTAAACAAACCAGACTAAACTCTTAAAGCTCGGTCAAGGAATTCACAAACCTCTCTGTTCCTGGACCTGAGAACATATTCTACTAGCTAAAATACGTGAGCTGCCTTGTGTTAACTATGTGACACCTAATAAATGGATAAGTAGTCTCTATGATAAATACTATGTTGTTTGAATGAGTCTTTGATATTTCAAGCCCACAATGGTGTTTGAAAAATTATTTCATCAAAAATAAATAAATAAATAAATAAAGTTGAAAAATCATAAGCCCAAAATCAAAACTCTTATTTCTCTAAATACTGGGCTAATGACCTGAAACATATTATATTATTAACAATAAGAAACGTATCCTGTCGTCAACACCCAGTGTCTCTTGGTGCTCTCAATTCTTTTCCATTGACTGTATAAACATAAACACTGAGCTTTCCATGAATGTAACGTACATCACAGCACTATTTTAGGAAGTCTCTGCAGCGCACCACCCAAAGGCCTGGGGAGCCCAGGTAAAGTGCATCATAGCATCTGCTGGAGTGACGCAGCTTGTTAGTTATGGCAACAATGACGCAGGTTAAGTGTATCTGTAGAACAAAGACAGCACAATGTCCAGCTGTTGCGTGTCAATGATAAAAAGGTTAAAGGCCAAGTTACTACGCAACAACCCGGTTAGAGAAAGAGAGAATCTGGGAGAGAGATAAAGAGAGGTCAGAACAGTTAAAGTTTAACACGTCTCTATGGAATCAGCTCAGCAGGAAGAGTTTGATGGCTCTTATAATTTTACAAGATGTCCTACTTCACTTTCAGAACCAATTTAAAGGGAAAAAAAAGGAAAAAATATCTTTGGAGACAATAATTATCTCAAGCCTCTTTAAAAGCTGAGTCACTATATTATTCGAGCACAGCATAGACATGACAAGAGGGTAGCTCTGTTCCTGGTAAAAAGACCAAAGAAAATATACATAGCCAAAAGAACAGTGGAGCACACTCATCCAACAGATGCTTGGAAATAATTGGGGCTCGGGGCCAAGTGATATAATATTTTTGCCCCATCACAATGAAAGACATTTTCATAATACACGTTATGCATCACGATACAAAACTCCCAGCAGAGCAGCAGCACACACTTAAGGATCATATGATAGATCCAATGAACGCACCATAGCTTTCGCTAACTCGGCTCACTTAATTAGTGCCAGAGTTTGTTCGCTCAGCTAGCGCCATAGCCTCCGTTAGCGTCATTATCATCAACCATTGTTGAATGAAATGTTTTCTTACAGTAAAAATGGGAAAAGCTAATATGGGGAAAAATGAAATGGATATTGGGACCAAATAAAACTTGATGGGGCTCTAGGCCATGCACAAGAGTGCACAAATACTGTGGTTGCAGAACAAGCAACAAAATATTTAATCACAACTCAAGTAGAGATCTGTGCCATATCATCGTTTGACCATTTATATACTCGTTACAAATGATGAAATTGTGGCTGAAGATTAATTGCCATACACATAATTGTGATGAATGATTTAACCGTCTTATGTTGGCTCTATGCCACTTTAAAAATATATATTATTCAAACAGTAGTGTAATAATGCGAACACTGCCGTTTATAAACAATTCAATTTGTTTGTCTCTTCCCATTTAATGGGACGATATGGCACAAATAACTTAAATCTATTTAAGTTACAAAACCTATTACTGACATACGCAGAGAGGTTACTGGACAATAAAACAAAGTATTATCGCAAAACCTATGTCAATAAATAATGCCCTATTCTGTGCTAATCTACTAAACCTTAATATTACTTAAACACTTGATATTACTGTGTAACATGACAAACCATGGTTAAACAGTTCCACATTTCAAGCTTTTACCTGCGATCTATGCTTAAAATATGATGGTGCAGTAATTTGATCATATCAAGAAACTAATTCAATCATATTTCCAGAGATGCATTATATTTTTATGGAAACGTATGATTGTGGAATTTAGCAATTAATCACGGTCACCTCAAATAATCGCAATTCGGCCCAGCACTCACAAATGTGCATGACAGCCAGCTCACTACTCAAATCACTCAAAAGCTGATGATTTTACAGACTTGGCATCTCCTGCACTCGTAATCGAGTCAAGATGGAGTCCGTTTAAATCCCATCCAACAAAAGCCACAGGACTATTGTGAGGGGCTGAAATACAGGCTAAGCAGCGAGTGTCACAACACAACTGTCCTAACTGACACCAGTTACATGCACTCATGAGTTTGCTGGTACCATCCCACTCGCAGTTAAGGCAAGAGTCAACTGGGCCTCGGGAAACCACCATCTGCCACCACACAGAGATGTCATGCAGTGGAACTATGACATGAATGTGAAGTCGACAGAAAGGGCAATTGATGAACTATGTACGGCATTGTATGTTGGGATGGGTGTTCATTTTAATGCTATCTGAGAATGTGTATGCAGTCACGAGAGAGATATTAAAGACACAACAAAACAGGAGGAAAAGGAGGGGAACGACTCGGGCTGTATATCTATCACACAAAGTCAAACAAAACCAGGTCACGCAGAGGGAGAGGGGAAGAGAAATGGAGAGGAGTCACAAATGAGTCTCCCCATCCCCCTGCTCCATTTCTCTGATCTATTTTGACTCTCTTCATTTCTTACCCACATTTCTCTCTACCTCTCCGTCTGCTCACTTCATCCAACTTCACCTTCGAAAATAAATAAGCTTGATGTAAAAGGAAAAACTTCGCCAGAGTTATACGAGAACGCTTAAACATGACAACTTCCCCTTTAACGTCGGTGAACTATAACAAACTAGGCAACATCATTTAAGCACATTAAGGATATAAAGTCTGGATGTAACACAGCTACAAGTTAATAAGGGGAAACACAGGTTTGCATTTATTGTGGCAACAGGCTTTACACTTGCTTCAACATGCAAGATTCGTTTAAGTTCATCAAGAACCATTCACACTCGTCTATCTTGCGCTTCCACTGTGTTAGTCTGAGACTGAGAACTGCGTAAAAGAGCTCCAGCTTAACACTTATTATAAAACTCGCTCTGAGCAACGGCAACAAAACTTTTTTTATGAAATCGGCTGGTTCTGCACAGTCATGCAAATTAAGACCTTATAAAACAGCATTTAGAGAAGGTTAACAGCAGTCCACACACAAACACAACTGGCATTTTTGAGGAGTGACTATGAATAAGTGAACATCTTGACCCGTTGCTGACTAGCTTTCTGCCGAGAAGAAGCCATGAGTCAGTCTCAGGGAAAGCCTTCATTCAGACTAATCCGTCATTTATCGGAGCCTCGCCTATACTGATTGAGGAAACACATGTAAAGACTTCTATAGGGGAGAAAATAACATCACCATTCATACATATGCCTAAACTGGTTTTTCTGTTTTTGTTGAGGATTCTGAAAAGCTCTTTATTATAAGATTGGGAGACACTGATGAGTGATGCAGTCATTCATGACTTCTGAATGACAGAAAACGGCTCCGTTAGGGCTGTCCCCCTTAAGTCGACTATTCAGTTGCAACATTCTTGTTCAACCAAGACGGTCAGTTGACGAACTGCAGTCATCGCTTTATTTATGGACATGTGTGTATTTATTTATTTGTACAAGTCCAAGTTTAAGCATCAGTCTCTCTCAGACAGTCCACAACTCTTATCCAGCAGTTTGTCGTATGCATGAACTTTCCAACTCTCCTCGAGAGAGTGTCAGGAAGCTGCGTAACAGTGTCAACGACTCTTTCAAACTGTCTGTGGTTTTAGGGGATACCTATATAGTCTATATGAGCATGGTCACGTCTAATTAAGGGAGAAGCTACGATTTTTCATTTATTGGCATTACGAGCAAAACTACTGAAAACTCGCTGACTGACTCGTCCAGCTTTGGTCTTGAGTACTTTCACGGCTTAAGATTAAAGAAGCTGTAAGATTAATCAGGTATGGAGCTTTCACATTGCAAAACAGGATCTGAATAAGCACAATGTGCGCATAGTTCCATGCACAGACCACTTTCATTACCTTAATGATGTGCTCTAGCTACTTTCACTTCAGCCGTCACGTTGCATCTACACCTTTGTGGTTTCAAAAGCTGGTTTGGGGCCCTCTGCCCACGCAGGCTGCTCAATTTACAGATGCACTCAGTTTGATGTGCACGTTTCCAGCCTTGCCCACATTTGTCACATTTTTAAGCTTAGCATGAGAGGTGGGTTCGTGGACTTTAGTTAGGTAGCAATAGATGGATTACAGTGACCCATGTTGGCAAATAAGACACAATAAAATATGCAAGTACAATCAAGCTTTGTCTCCAGATGTGAAAATCTCGCTTAAACATAACTCGCTTAAATATCGCTGCAGGATTACAATGAGCTCAATAGCACATAATAGCGACTATAGACTTTTTAATATTGAAGAAATATTAAACAACTATTTGGCCCGAGTTGCAAAACATTTGGGGAAACGTTTGGCCATCTTGCAGGGCCTTTTTCCCACCATTCTTCTCAAGGCTTATCTTATCTAAAGGATAAGTAAGTCTGAAGGAGATAAGGATTGAGAAGGTGTCAAATCAGTACCAACTGAGTGTAATTCTATATGAAGTACAGTTGCAATGTCAATGCAGCACAATAGCCTTTTCACACTTTTATTACTATTCATAATTTGCCTCAAGATTAAAGTATTATACTTTTTTTCATACTATTTGCAAGTACTGAAATTGTGCTGTACACAAAAATTGCAAGGCTGCGAGTATAATATTAGTTCATATCATAAACCAAAGCTATAAACCTCTATCATTGTTCCTCCTTTATCAGAGCTTGCATGTACACGTAACTAGCCATCCTGGATCCTTTCCCACTGATAACCAATCATTTACAAACTCCCAATTTGTCTGAGAAGCTGGAGGTATGACTGCACAATCATGTCGAAAAATATCAGGGGGATAACACGAGACCATCAGTTTCTGAAAATCAGCACCAATTCTGCCAAGAACACTTCCCTTTGACAACAAACATGCCAATATTGTGATTGGCATGCCAAGAAATAGGCAATGCATCATAGACCATCACACAGACTTAGGGTGGAGTAGAAAAATCAGCTTTGCGCCATTGTTGTTTGAAGTGTTTCTTTGAGTTCGGGGTGAGCACTGCATCCAGCTTCAGCAGTGCTTTATCGTGTGTGCACAGATGGGGTTTGGATGAGAATGATCTATTGATTAAAGGGTGAGCAGCAGCACCACACCACATTTTCCAGTTTTATGTTCCAACACCGTACTGAAAACTGAATTTTTCGTTCCTCGAGCAACATATTATTTTAAGATATCCGTATTCCATAACACATCGGCTTCTGGAGACTTTTTTTTTTTGTTGATGCTCCATCTGGTAATTTGACACTTTCAGTTAATGACACCTTCCATTAAACACTTTTAGGAGGTGTTAATCCTTTACACAGAGCAGGTTAGTCCACATTTTCTGTCAGGACAGAGACTCACTTCACAAGCACAACTGTAGAGACAAATGCTAACCAAAAGCTAAGCAGAGAAGAGTAAGGCACCGATGCATATCAAATTCATATACTGCAAACACAGCCTTCATCACACCCTAAAGGACAGCAGGGTACAAACCAAAGTGAAGGTAAAACACCAGAGAATGAAAGAAGGACATGGCAGAATGAGCGGAAACAAAAAAAAAGAAAGAACAGAGTGTGATCTAAGCACTTAACCCTGAGCAGTGGTATAAACCCACAGGGTGTTGTGCTGGACCAAAGGGCTGGCTGAAGAAATGGGCCAGGGTGACATCAGCGAAACCCATAATTGCCAAAGACAGTAGCAATGCAGCACTTCAACCACCAGAGCTCTTGCCAGCTCAAAAATCCACAACGCATCTGTACAAATTTAGAGTCACGCTGGTAACAGAGAGGAAGGGACAACTTAATACCAAGGAAACAGATGCTAAAATTCCTCCATTCCCCAACCTCTCCCCTAGGATCTGTTCACATTTACTAAATCTGATCTGAACACTCATCTCAAACAAATGTGCTTTGGAAGCAGATACCAAAAGCTCAAATCTGCATATTTTATCAGCTCACGGCCAAGACGTTGTGTTGTATGACCGCTAAATGTCAATGGTAGATGGCAACAACTGCAAATCTTTGAGTTGAATTGAATGAATTGTTTCTACTCAAAAAAACACTTCAAGCTAGTTTGCCTGACAGATTCAGGAGAGTTTTAAGCAAAACAAGCCACGCAAACAGCTGTAATAACAGCATCTATTGTATTCAAAACAGGATTTAACACTTTACACGTAATGTCAATATTTTCAGTTCCCTCACAGAAAAAGCAGGTGGTTAGTGGTATATCCAAGATTGTATATACACAAGAGACCCGTTTAATTTGCACCAAACTGCACAGCTATCAAATATACACTTTGGATCGCCTATGCTGCAAGAAACAATGACGCTAAAAAGTGTGTGTGCTCAACGGCGGATTACAGTGGCTTGTGTGTATAGTAAGGGTGCAAAGGCAGCAAATCCAGCTTGTAATTAGATTCCAGGCCAGCTGTAATCTAATGAAGAATCCCCCGTCAGTTTCCCCGAAAACAACGCTAATGCGTTTAGGTGGATCCCCAAACCAAAGCATAGCATTTAGCTTAGCTGTAAACATTCCTATAGACTGAGCCATGTTAAGAGTCACTGTCTCTTTCAATTTCACTCTCTTCCTCCGCGGCCTCAATTCAGTCTCAACAATTCCACTATACAATACTATTTAATGCGTTCATTAAGCCTTCATGATACAAAGCCCCATGCATGTCGCTGTCGAAAGCTACCTTGACATGTCCCTCTCTTTTTGTTCCTCTAAACCTACCCTTCTGTCTGTCTGCCTGCCTGCATGAGAATAATGAGGATTCTCTTGCTGTGTGCCAGAAGACGTTGGGAGAGGGGGCATTGAGTACACCATCACAGGCCCAGCAAATCTAGGTCAGCATGACCTTTCCCCGCCACACAGAGAGACTGAAAGAGTGTCTGAAAGAGTGAGACAGGCCGACAAGAGAGTAAAAGGAAGGCGATTAAAGCGAGTGAGGATAAATTAAGAGATGGCGAGATAAAGCAGATCCATGGAGGGAGAGAATGCGAAGCAAAAAGTCCTTGGCTACTAATGTTAACTCTCCAGGTGGCACAGTCACAAGCAGAGATGCAGGTCTCAACACACAAGTGTCAAAAATGTATCAAACACTACTATGACCTCAGGATAAACACACACAGAGACAGAACAGGTTGTGTTGTAAAAGCTATAGTGGGGTCCAAAAGTCTGAGACCAATCCAGCAGCATGTTTCACTGTTGTTTTGATCCACTGTGGTATCAATCTCTCTTCTGTTCGTCTCCTTACATAAACACTTCTGTTACTGCCATAAATC
>JAOUQW010000027.1:8541985-8555545 GCA_028565825.1 Olivaichthys viedmensis
CATTGAAATGAAATGTCGTTTCTACAGGACCATGGTGCAACACGCAACAATACAGCAGCACGCTATACAGGACTATCAACCATTCACTTAACAATTATTATGCCATTTGTGTGTGACGTGATCCCTTTAAAATAAATTGTTACTTAATATGTTCCTTCTCTCAATGACCCAGGCAGGTGATCTTCAAGTGTTCTGTCCATTTCTTGTGATATTTTACATCGTCTTGTGTTCAGCAAGAATACAACGTTTGTCTTGCTCATTCTTTGCACTTCTCCAATACTGTCACAGTCTTTTGAGCAAGGAGGTGTAGACGGCTGGGTCTTCCATGATGCCGTTTATGTATGAAGTCTGCAGATGTGTCTTCTTCACAGCGTGTTGCTGATCTATGCCACTGGACGCTTCACTCAAACTGCTCGTATGAACAAGATGACTGGTGTCGATTCCATTGCCAGTTCTTTCATTTATATTGGAAGAATTACCGTATTTTGGGCTCGAATATTGTCACGACAGTTCCTCCTGCTTTACTGCTTACAAACAAGTAATGGGCCAAGACAAAGGCTCTGTGCGTTAAAGATGTCACCGTTGTACACAACACAGATTTGATTCACCACCAAAATGTCTTTGTTTGTTGCTTTTGTGCAGTAACCTCTTCTCAATGAACTGGAGGAGGCAACTGTGAGAAAACAAGTTTTACCTCCCTCTCAGTATGCTGGCAGTGGTGTTCTGTACCATTTGTCAATCTCCATAACCTTTCTATTTCTGAAATTAGTTTTTCCACTTCCTGTTTCTAAGTAGTCCCGCGAGCCAGACTTCTAGCTTTCGCTTTTTGTCAGTGAACGTGGTAAGAACGGCCTACTTTCACAGAAAGATGCTGTTTTACACTCCAAACAACCAAAAACGTTTATTCACCACTGTTTCAAACAAAAAAAACCTCTAACTTTTAAAGATGGGATTTTTGGGATCCGTCTTGCGCCGAAAAATCTCATTCACGGTGTTAAACTTTATTTTCCCATTGGAAACCTGTGTACGGAAGTGCGGATACACAGAAGTGCTGATACCCAATCGGATTGCAACCTCCAAGATCCTGAAGCTTGTGTACAAAAGATAACAGATGCTCCGTGAGCCGTGAGCGGAGCGCCTGAGGCTGAGACTAATTTATGTGACTACCTGCTGGTGTGCTGAAGTGTGGAGTACTGATCACACTTCACAGAGTACACCGTGCGTGTTGCTCTTCAAGTTCCTGTAATGGAACATGTACTAACTTTTTATTTTTTTGTAGAGTGCTTTTAAGCGCTCCAGCATTCTTTTCTTTTTCTGCACTACCCAGTCACTTTCACTGTTGTTTATATGGATAGATATGCAACTATCTGGAACAAGAGAAGATGGATCTGGCTTTATGGTTGGTCTTGCGGTTCAATTGGCTGCTAGCTTCACTTTTCACTTTCTCTCTGTGTCCTCCCTACACAGGAAGATGTGTAAAGGTTCATTTATACTTTCTTACAAAAATGCAAGGTGGGTATTACACATGATTTCTGGATGGATTCTGTTGTTCAAAAGGGAAAATGGTTGAGGCTGATTTTGCATTCAGCAGTGACAAAAACACACATTGGCAATCCTCCTTCTTATGTAAAAGGACAATGCAAGTGTTGCATTTAACATGTATATCTGTGTTTGAGAGAAACTGCTGGCAGGTCTGTGGTATGATATGCTTCACTCACCTGTACCTGTTTTTCATGCACTTTTGGCCTTAACTCTACATAGAGGGAGGAAGCCCTAGCTGCTAAGGGTAAGTAATTGCAAGTAGTTTTTAATGCGTCAAGACATGTTTGATCAGTTGTACCATTAGTTGTCCTTGACTACTGGTTGTATTGTATCTAAAATCACACAAGACATTTTACATCTTTTTAAGAATTTATTTTTATTCTCATTCTTTTATTTGTATTGGTTTTAGTTTGTTACACCCCTCAAAAAGGCTGCTGTGATTTTAAATGCACAAACTATGGCTGTGTACTCATGTGGGAGTACACATCCACCTAACTACCAGCTATTTTATTATACGGCCTACAAAGGTCTTTTTTATTTATTTATTTTATTTATTTATTTTTCTGCGGACTCATCAAAATCCGGGGAGTAATTAGAAAGCAGTTGTAAGTATTTCAGTTGAACTTCCATTCTAAACTCTCAAATTGTGTAAGTATTGCTGTAAATCTCAGGTTTTTTGGCTCTCAAATTTGTATTGTATGCATATTATAACCTACGTTTCTCCCAGCGTCAGTCCCTTGTCATCACATGATGACTCCCAATCTGGTATAGTGACAGTCTGCGCCAAGGCACCTTTTTCCTTTAAAGTCTTTTCAGGCTACCCATGGACTTCACTGCAGAGGAAATAATGGCACTTACTATCTAGGGCCCCTAGGTGGAGGGGTACCTCCTCAACTTTTCAAGATATGGGAAGATGGCCCACAGAGACTGCATTTGCACAGGGCCCAGAAGTTTTTGGAACCCCCTGGGTCTTGGGAAACCTTAAAGGATGCCTTTAAGTTGTGACAGATCACACAGTATCATCAAGGGGAGTAAAACAAACCTCTTTCCACCCAAAGAGAACATGACTTATTGTGCTATTGTGAACTCCTGGCCACGTGGGTTTGGTATCCCTGAACGTCGACTTCGGCTTGAGAAAACTTGAGCCACTTGGGAGCCTTACGTCCTGGATTGTTATCTACATATCGGAGACCAGGATTCATAGTAGATACCAGATCGCTTTTAAGGACTACACATAAAATATAAGAATAACGTAATTTATGCTTGAGTCTCAAGGTACTTGTGTACGTCTCAAGTTCCAAGTACGTCGATTTAGAACAGCATCTTCGACGCAAAGATAATTGAGCAGATCTTGATGCTGGACAGTTGTGAGAAGTTAAGTTTGATTGTCCGTCAGTATGTTATTGGCTTTTCCAAGAATGTTCAGCAAATGTATTTTTCCAGGAGTGTGATGCAAACAGCAGAAATTCCCCCAGTGTTGTTGCAATCAGCCTTGCCATACTGGAATTCAGAGCCACGCCATCAAGACGAAGGTGACGTTCCTCATCCACCAGAGGAAGCAAAAAGGAGACTTTTAACATGGTCTGTCATCAACTTTCACTTGTCCAACATCTGTTTGGTCTGCTCTAACCTTGAAACCCAGGTGATCCACAGGAAGTGTACCCCCCCCTTTCTTGAGGGGTATTGATCTTGCTTTTTTTCCCACAGCCTTGTTGGTGGAGAAGGTGGAGATTCAGACTGATTCACTCACATTTGGTGAATGTTTCCCTATGGCAGTGGTTATAACCTAACCACAGTGTTGACCATATTCCTGATCGATTAAGCTTTTACCATAACCTGTTGGTAAACATGTCAAATACTCCTCCTTTGGAAATCGGCAAACTCTTGAGTCAGTTGAATGAATCTGACATATCTGGGAAAGGACGTACTGAAACCGGTCCTTTTTTGGCCTTTAACAGATGTTTTTGCTGCCTTGTGACTTCTGAGGCTAACATTGCATGCTAGAGGAGCTTATTTGAAGGATGAACTGTACAGTCATGAAGATTTAGATGGGACTAATGGACAAGCAATGGGAGCCATCACAACCAACCAATTCCTGGTAGCCAGATGCACTTGTGGACCTCAAGGCATCTGGTACCGAGACTAGATGAGTGCCTACACAAGAATTTGAACATGGATTAGATAGTGCTGCCAGTTGAATCCTTTTTTGGTGTTTTTTTCTGGCAGCCTATTCTATCCCATTGAAAAGGATTTTTGGAATTCTATGATAAGCACTTGCTCTGGATCAAAGTGCTGGTTTGAGTATGCCCATGCATGCAATGCTAAGGCATTGAGCATCAGTTGTTTTGTGCACACAGCTGTTTTCCCTTGCAACCTTGTAGCCCTGTTCTTATGCTGTCAGTGGAAACCTCCAAATGAACTGTTACTCCTAGAAGTCCATGGAAGAAATAACACAACAGAAGCCCAGTTTTGAAGATTTAAACCCATGTATTATGGAATGTCTAGGTTACATTTTTCCCAACTCAAGGTTTCTTTTGCAAGCCTGTCAAGCACAGGTCTGTGTGTTTAATCCAAACCAAAGCTTTTGGATTTTATTACTGGAAGACCATAATTTGATCATATTACTGGAGACTGAAGCTGTTGGCTTCAACAATGAAACGTTTTTTTTTCTGTCTTCACAGTTTAAACGGTGCACTGAAACATTGCAAAGTGTGTGTGCAGTGCATGGATTTTTATTTTAAGACCTACATAAATTATGGATATTGGAGCTCGTTTTGCAAGGACTAGCTTCAGTAATCAAAGACCAGTGTGTCTAAACAAATGTAAGCCTGCAAGGAGCTGCATGTTCCTACTTTTGCATCAAGGCAAAAGGTTGTGCATCAAGTAAATTATAAAGCCAGCAATAAAACATTATCAGGATTAGGTTCCTCAGCTTCACACTGATTTTTCTTTTCCTTATTATTCTTGACTAATTTGTGATGATTTCATAGGCCTCATCCCTAGGCCAACCCCACTGCCAGAATGGACCGATATCAAACAGTACTTGACGTACCTGAACCTTGATGAGCCCATTATTGGTAAGATATTATTATTATTAAGTTATTTGAATGTTCAAAATTAAACGCATCATACAGCGTTTCTGTAATAATTATTGTTCTATATATGTTTAGGGCTTAGTGCCTTGGTACAAGAGGAGGATTTTGTCTCAGATGATGGCAAAGTCTTGTTGAAGTACAGGTGTAGAATATGTGCAGTAGAGATGGACATCTGTAGCATGGCCACTCATGTGGTGGGTCGCAGGCACCGTCAGAAGTACCTGGTAAGACTGGGGTGCTTTCTCGCTGCATTTTCTTTTATTGTGGATAAGAGTCTAGTGTTGTAAAAGAATAGATTTGAAGTTTGAACAAAAAGTAGTTTAGTTTGAAGGTAAACATTTCATTATTCTCAACCAGGTCTCATGACACTTGTTTTCAGGAACGGAAGAGGCCAGATTTGGTGACATGGCAAAAGAATTCACAGAAGCAATCAGGTCTTGTTTCGAGGGCTAAGGCTGCGGTGGTAGAAAAGCAAGAGGGATGGGGATCTCCAGTGGTATGTATTCATACAATCGTATTTTTACTACCATGTTATTTTTAATGCTTTGCGAATTACTTTTAAGAATAGATGTAAATAACTTAATTTCTTAAAAGATTTCAAAACGTGCATTTTTTTTTTTTTGGACTAAGTAACACCTTTCATCCGTAGCAATTAAAATTCGGTCTAACCTATAATTAACCTTGGATGCGACGTGTAAGCATAGGATAAGCGATCTTCTGTCCAGCCCACACCACTTGTGTTTTCCGTAGGCGCTATTGGTGCAACAACATGCTTTGTTTTTATCAAAAAGAAAACTAAACGGTGTCAATGGAACATGTGGACTGGGGACAGTTGGTTAAAATGGAAGCATATCTGTTCAGGAGACTCGCGACAAAAAACACGCTTCAGAATCGCTTTCAGTGTGAATTGTTAATCCCTTAATAGTGAAGGTTAGGGTTGTTAACTGTACAGCAGCCTCGCAGCTGTAAGATGCCTTTGTGAGAAGGGACAAGAGAAGTGACAGTCCTATTGACTATGTACTTGCAACACAAAGCATGTCTGAATTTTGGTGTTGCTTTCTTCATTTCAGCCACTCGTCAGACCAGAAAAAGAAAGATTGCTGAGAAGTCGAGGTAGGGGGGGGGCTGTAGGAGTGTGCTCTGCTACAGTCTCGAATTTTATAAGCATCCTATACCTTTTTTCATTCTTGATTTCTTCATTTATCTGAAATATGACTTTTTGTTACGATGGTACAGCAGAAGACAGTCGGTCTGATGCTCGTGGGAGAGCGTCTTCTGGGCGAGACAGGAAAGGGCAAACTCCCCCGGCTGAAGACTTTTACAACCAATCATATTTGGCGGAGGACGCTTATGGGAGGTCATCTCATCATCGTGAGGACAACTTGAATGACCGGTCATATAGAGATGATGTCACTCGTCGGCGGTCCAGTCCACAGGATAACGTATATGACGTACCATATTCTCAAGATGCCAGACAAAGAAGGTCCTATCAAGATGACTATCGCATTAAAAGACCTTATCTGGAAGAAGGAATCAACGTAGGATCTCTTCCAGGCGATGGAACTGATGAAAGACATTACATTGACAAAGCCATTCCACAGTCTTATAATGATGAGCGTCGGGATGAATGGTACACTGAAATAAATCCCAGCAGGGGACAGTACGCGAGTAGAGAAGGAGACGAAGAGTTCTACCATGGCAGCGTTTCAGAAAACCGATTTGCTGAGACCGAAATGGACTATCAAGAGGATGAGCGGATGCAAGATCAGATGTACACATCGCATCAGGGAAGAGGACCTAGCATGGATGAAAGGCAGAGCCTGCGCAGAAACTTGCAGTATACAGATAAGGGAAGAGAGCATTTCCAGGATTTGGAAGAAACTGGAAGGGTCCGGTCTTTTGAGGTGCAAGACTATAGCCAAAGACAAAGGTACTACCTGACCGATGAAGCTGTACCCGCCAAAAGGAAAAAGAAGAGCAGATTCTCTGATGCCTCACCACTAGAGATAGCACTTGCACGGAGGAGGTGAGGATGGATTCCCTAGGATTGTGTTTTATGATGCTAGAAGTCTTAAGCATGCCTTAAACCAGTAAAATTGTCATTAAGAAGCAAGAATTTATAGTTTAACGACATTTTACTTATTACTAAATAATTGTTGTTGATTTTTTTAGCCAAATCGAAGCCATTCTACCAACAAAGAAAGGAAGAGCAGTTCTCACAAAGAATCAAGTGAGTCTATAGAACTGTACAAACTTCCATGTCCAGTTGTTTGTAGTAAACCTGAAAATAATATTTAGTATATGTAGTATAACTTGCAGGCTTTTTCTATCCTAACTATAAAGATGTGTTTAATAGGGGTCTGGAAAGGAATTGGATTTGGATTTGCCACACTTAACTCCACATATGGAAAATGTTTTGGATGTCCTGGTATGCAGATTATAAATATATATATACATATATATATGCAAATATACATTTCTTGATTTTTTACATAGAGCTATTTGTTTTGTTTGGTTCTAGAACGACATCCAAATTGAGAATGTGCAAGAGGCCAACTTCTTAAAGGAAAGGTTATGTAACCTTCTCAAAGACTTCCGAACGAATAAAGCTCAGCGCACTCAGGTAGGAACTGGGTTCATTTGGGTTCTTTTAGAATAAGATTTGACTTGCACAATCTAAATGCCGCTTTCCCCTGAAAAATATCTGTGTTTCACAGACGGCTACAGATTTCACAGACAGCTATCATATCAGTGATAACAAAATGGAACAGCGCAGAGATATGCTGGAGGCAAGACGTTTAGATGACCAGGAGTCTGCAAGATACGACCGTGACTCTAGAGGTTTTCAAGAGTGGTTTGAGGAGAACCCCAGAGATTTTCAAGAGCCAGAACACTTTGAAAAAGACAGCAGACACTTTCAGGACAGGAGGCGATATGAAACGGACGCGCTTCAGGAGTCCGCAAGGTATGAGAGTGACCCTCGAGATATTGAAGAATCAAGGTGTTTTAAAGATGATCTGACAGGCTTCCAACAGGCAAGAGGATATGAAGACAGCCCCAGGGAATATCTGCATACAAGGCATGTTGAAGAGGATTCTGCAAGTTTCCAACAGACAAGAGGATTTAAGGACAGCCCCCAAGATTTTCAACATGGAGGACGTGTTGAAGAAGACCCGAGAAGCATGAGGCAGAAGAGGGGTCCTGAAGAGGATCGACGTTATAAAGAATATGAAAGAGTTTTACTGGAGCCAAGACATCACACAGAGGCATCGAGAGGAGCAGCAGAGGGAAGATGTAGTGAAGGTGACTTCAGACACTCTCACAGTAACTTTGAAAGTCAACCTGAATTTCAATGGGATGTCAATCGAGGGGGCTCAGCTGACCGATCTGAGGATCGCATGGCTCGCCATTCAGATGACAGAAGAAGTTACCGAGGTAAACTGATGAGCACTTCTTTGTCTTATTGGTGTCCCTTCTGAAAGTTCTACTTTATTGCTCACATAGCACGAACACTATTGCTGGTCTGGGTCCTGGGGGAAATTCAAAGCAGTTCAAATGGCACCAACCATTTCATTTCAACTTCTGTGCTGTTCTTTTTCAGAGGTCATTTGGAATTCCAGATCTCTAAGAGAGGAAGAAAGGGTCTATGCTGAGGGCCAAACACAGAGACAACATTATCAGCATGGCTATCGTGCTGGTGGAGACCCCTACGACCCGTTTGAGCCCTCATCATCTCCACCTGTGGAAACGAGCTCCTCCACTCTCGACAAGCTTGCCTCCACACTTTTGGAACTTGTGGCACGCAAATCAAATTAAAAGCACCCTTTGATTCAGTATGTTGAGAAATGATGCATAGTAGTTGCTTCGTGATTTAAAGAATATTGTGTTTGTATTTGTTAGTTTAGAAGAGGTTCTTATGCTGAGATGACACAATTTGTGCGTGTTCATTTTATATTTATGTATTCATGCTGGGTGTAAAAAATAATTATGGTAATAAACCATTTTTTTTTTTGTTCCTTACTTCAGGTTTCTTTATCAGGTTTGAACTGAACTGAACAGTCAGCTCAAATCTGGCATCCATTAACAAAATGAGCAAACATGAATATATACAGTCCACAACGCATACAGTGAGTCATATTGGGCTGCAGTATATAGGGACGCTGTATACTTTTATTTCAACACGGCTGTTAAAACAAAACGTTTTATGGAGTAGTACCATAGTACCAATACATGTTTCAAAATTATTGGTACCAACAATTGTTGGTAACAACACTGAGCTTCTTTCTCTAAGCAATCCTCCATACAAAACATTTCAAAATGTGGGGTAGTTTTGGGTTTGTGCATGTTGACTGCCCACTTGAATTCAGGCCACAGGTTTTCAATAGGATTCAAGGCCAGGGTCTAAGACAGTTGTTATAAAATTATATTATAAATGAAAAAATATTGTGTTCCATAACTAATTCTCTGTTGATTTTGATTTATGATTGGAATCAGTTTCTTTTTCAAAGGTCCATCAACTGCCAAATCCACCTCCTGGCACAGGCAACCAGGGGCCTGTCTCGCACAACAGAATTTATTGGTTAGCGAGCTAACTTTAAAGGAATAGTTTGGCCAGAAATAGAATTTACACAATTATACACACAATTTCCCCTTCCCCGTTGTTTGGTGTCCAAAGTTCATCGCTGAGCTACGAACCTACTGTTGCTAAAATGAAAGGGACGCTTATCGCTATCAGTTAAGCAAAATGTAAATGGAATGTTTATTGCAGAAATGGCATGTCAACACATTACAAGACATTATTTAAAGAGGAGAAAAGGCCAATAGGCATAGAGATAGGCTTACCTTCTTTTTATGTTCCAACAATGTTTCCAGTTTAAGTTTTTTTTGTGTGTGTGTGTGTCGTTCCTTTAGCACACAGTCTCTAGAATTCTAGGTACAAGGCCCTGACAGAAGTTGTTTCTTGATGCACTTTTTACTGTAGCATATCAAACACAAATTAATTGGCTTGTGTGAACACGTCAAAGTGTGGTGATGATCCAGTATATAGCTTAATGTTTTATCATTTTCACTTGTCTTGTATAACTGCTGGGGGCAGTGAACTTCTAGAATAAAAATGAAGGAAGCAATAAGTTCACACTCAAGTCTCTGCTATGACCGATGCAGAAGGATGCATTTACTTCTACGACTCTTGCTAAACATGCAGACAATCTTCACAGCATCAAATTTCTCCTAACAACAAAATATGACAGTGAGTTACACAATTCATGAAAGCTTTTATTTCTCGTACACTGCTTGCTTTTGTACCTTCCTCTGTTTGGAGCTCCATGATTGTACTGGTTAAAACATAATCACAGAATTTACTGCAAATGAAAAATAGACTCGTTTACATACTACCAATCACGGTTTTAAAGCACAAACTCACATAGACATGCCCTGTATTAAAGAGGTTTGGTGGAAGCTGGCAGCTACAGGGTCAGAGCACACACCACCCTGGACCCCCACAATAATAGGCCACCCATTATTATTAGAGCGGGCCAACTCCTCTATCGGTGGACCCAATCCTGGGTTTTTTTAGGTCACATGTCTTTGGGCTTGCTGCAAATCATATCAGCTCTTAATTTATTTGACTGTATGCATACAATGAAAATACTAAAAAAATTAAACGCATAGCAGCTACTTGATAATATATATATATATATATATCTTGGCCTACAAACCATTTATTAGTGCCAATACATTATATGTTATCCCAAGTGAATATACAGTGAGGTTCAAAGGTCTGAGACCCTGTTGAAAAATCCGGGATTTTTTTCATACAGTCTAAAACGCTTTGCTAAAACTGGATCAGTTGTATCCAAAGCACGATCAGGCCCAGACCAAAAGTGACCTCACCATCAGAAGAGCAATACATAAAGCTTTGTTCACCGAGAGAGAGAGAACAGCAACTTCATCACAGATACAGAATGTGCTGAATAAAGAACGAGAGACTCCAATCAGCAAAAGTAGTGTCAAAAGAAGGCTAGCTAGTAGTGGTCTCAAAGGACGTGTAACGTCTCTAAACCACTTCTCAGGAAGGGACACTTGCTTGTCTCCTTCAACATCTTCCATACTGTTCATGTGCACAATATGCATATGTGTCCTCTTCCTGGAATATTTGCAAGAGTTGCAAACTTCCGTTAATTTTGATTACTGCTCTGCCTCTGCTTAGTGGTATTTTTATATCTGTTTTGATCTAGGTAGGTCAACAACCATTTGTCTCTTTTCAGCTGAAAGCTCTTTTAATTTTGCCCACGATGATGGACATCAAAGAGATTTTACTTGCATTTAACCTCATATTTATATCCCAGGGAAACAGGACCTGATGAAAGGCAGCAATGCAGTTCATAGACACTGAAATCAACTTTAAAAGCAGACACCACCTCATTTGGTTTTATTTTCAATATTCTTTAGGATGTATTTGAGAAGACTATGCAAAAAAAAAAAAAAAAAATTTTTTTTAATAAAATATAAGAATACCTTTTATTAGAACAAAGGTCAGTGGTTACTCCTAATATTTGAGCAGAACGTTTGAATCATTTTGTGTATTGTTTATTTTATATATTTATTTTGGCTCTTCTTTTTTTTTTTAAGGATGCCGAGAATTCTTAAGTTGACTGTATGGACTTTTTTATATGGTTTATCTGGTCTTAGAGGGAACAACGTTATTGGAGCAAATAATAAATACCTTTTAAAATTTGTGTTCAGTTTCTCAATTTCAGATTATGAACTATTCCTTCATCTCAGATCAGCCTTTCTGACACCCAGCGCTGAATATGTCAATCATTTATGACATTTCACATGTATACTGTGAGCACGAATACACAACAGGCACAATAGTATTAATGCAAGAACTGTTATACACTTATTTAAATAGATTTTTAGAACAAATGTAATGCAAAGTAGTCGTGTTATTTTGTTAATCAAGAGATGAAGTAAGATTGTATTGAACCGTTTAACTGATAGATAGGCAAAGACCAACAACTTTGGCTGGTTTTGAAAGGAAAAAAACGGTCAAGGAGCTGTTCGGGAGCCGAAAGAGACGGCTCCTGTTGGTGAGCTAAGCCGATTGCTCTGACTCATTGAAAAGAGCTGGAATTTCCATCACCACTTTGGAGGGGTTAAAGGCTTAATCGCAGGGGTTAAACCCCCCACCAGTACCTCCTGTACTCGCACCCTGACTGAATTAGCCCACATTCTTATAGGCCACACTCTTAAAGCACAACTTAAATGCTTTACGTGCTGCTTTTAATAAAGCAAAAGTGCCAACTGGTTACAGAAATGCAGTTTATTTTAGGCATGTAAATATTTGTATTGTGCTGTGCTGGTAGATTTGAATGTATGTATTGGAGTTTTCAAAGTGTGACCAGTCAGTGATACAATTTTTTTTTTTTTTTTTTTTTTTTAAATAAATGTAACTAGGAAATTAAAAGTAAGTATACAATGTTAAAAATGTGTGTGCCCTCGTCTTAAATGTTAATTCAACCTAGTATTCAGAGGTTTCGGTGTAGTATCCTTCAGGCCTAGAGCGCGACGTCACAGGACACGTAACACTGCTTCCGGTTTCGAAACAAGTTGTCAAAGCGGCGGCCATCTTGGCTCCTGTAGCACACTGAATAAAAAAAAAAAACAATAAAAAAAAAAAAAAAAAAAAAAAAAAAAAAAACGTCGAACCGGACTACTCTAGGATTTTGGTCACGAAAAGTAAGTACGAAATTGAAACGTGTTGGATATGCTCTTGTTCGCTTGTTATCGCGTGTGGAGTTTAGATTAAGCCGAGGTCATGCGAGAGCCCTGGGCCAATGAACGTTCTCATCCAATGGACGAATGCTTTGGAGGATGAACACAGGCGCCATTTCCCTCCTCGCGCTCTGAGGCGCTTATTGGTGGCTAGTGGAAAGGAGTGGAGGCGGTCAGAAACTGTGGCGCAACCACCGCCATTTTGGCTCTTCATACTTATGGCGCGGTGTTGAGGCCGTGGTTCGTATTGAGCCGAAATGGCGTTAGTTTCTCAACTATCCGAGCCCATAGAAACCTTGATTGGTGGAATCTAGTCCGAGGTTTGATTGGTCTGAAGGACGGATCCAAACGTAGTCTTTATTGGTTAGTATGTCTTTACACCACTTTACAAACGTTTAGGAAACTTGTGCTTGGGCTTGGCTGCTTGGTGCGCCCGTGCTGTTGTAGTCTTCACGAACACGGCGGGCGTTTGGGGCCTGCTCATAACCGCGAGCATT
The DNA here is from genome assembly GCA_028565825.1 of Olivaichthys viedmensis. NCBI lineage: Eukaryota > Metazoa > Chordata > Actinopteri > Siluriformes > Diplomystidae > Olivaichthys > Olivaichthys viedmensis. The sequence goes on from JAOUQW010000027.1 coordinate 8,554,896, forward strand.
GTCTCCAAAGTTTCAGCGTTGTGTCCGTTCGCGCCAAATTCGCCCGTTTCCCCCGAAGGCCAAGTTTACGGTCTTGTTGTTGTAATTTAGTTACTCGTTACAGCGGACCGCTTTGTGCTTCTGCTTGCTGTCTCGTTCCGCTAGCGACCTAGCGACAGCTCGGGCTGAACGAGCCGTCGTCCATTAAAACACCGTCTTGGCTGGGGAACGCTTATTTATAACGGCAGAAACCCCCCGCTTTCTCTTGTTCTCACTAGCTTTTAACTCCCCCTTCCCTAAAACTATTGAACAGCAGACGAATGGAACACGTAAAATACATTTATTGAGAAGAAACGTCCGCCATCATTTGAGTGTGTTTTAGTTAGAGTATGGCTTTGTAGCTGGTTATCTAACGTGTAACGGGGTTGCCTTGGAGATGCTACAAAGTCCCGCCCCCCAAAAAAACTAATGAGGTGTTGAGGACCTGTTTTGTCTTTGGAAATTACAACAAAAAAATATTTTTTATTTATTTTTTATTTAGGGTGGACTTGCTCGGCCAGCACTAGTCATGAGTATAATAGTTACAGAAAACGATTAAAAAAAAAAAAAAAAACTTCCCATGTTAATGTTTTGGGATAAATGGGAGGCTTAGTTACTGCTTGGTGGAACAC
>JAOUQW010000027.1:8560856-8582241 GCA_028565825.1 Olivaichthys viedmensis
ACAACAGAAGACAACTTGAGACAGAAACACGGGGATACTTAAAGGGGAACACAAACAAGGAACAGCTGGTAATAATTTACAGAATCAGACAGGGCAGACATGACCAAACCGCTGAAGAAAATAACTCGACTAAAAATAATTTTAAAATAAATACTGCCGAAGAGATTTGCCGAAATCCAAAAACGAACAACAGGATGCGTGAAAAAGTCCTGAGAGGAATAATGGTGGAATAAATAGTTTCACTATTAATATTCAATTCAATTGTATTTGTAAAGCGCTTTAAACAACGGACATCGTCACAAAGCAGCTTTACAGAAGTCCGGATGTAGATCTAGATCCCGAATGAGCAAGCCAGAGGCGACAGTGGCGAGGACAAACTCCCTGAGACGACATGAGGAGGAATCCTTGAGAGGAACCTGACTCAAGAGGGAACCCGTCCTCTTCTGGGCGACACCCGATATATCATCTTAACATACTTTTTTTTTTGGACCGTTTTTGTTATTTGCAACAGTGAAGGAACATCTGTAAAACATTAACTCTTTTTAAATGTCTTGTTGGTGTCATGATTTTCGAAGTAAGGGTGTGCAAACTTTTGCACTCAACTGTATTTCATATACAGATATACCAAGACATTGGGAAACTTGAGGATCATGGTTACCTTAAAATAATTGGTGTGATTAAATGTAGAGCACATTAATTACGTGTTCAAATAATCAGATACAATTATAATAAGCTCTTCAGACCAAGGTTCAAGCCAGGACTTTGCTTAAAGACAATGTGAAACGTAAATTCGGAAGCATTTATTTTTTCCGCAAAGTGATGCGTTTCCGAGTGAAACGGCACATTTGGGCGGGTGGGACTTTGGGGTTTGTCCATCGGGATTTGATTGGCTTGGGAAGAGTTGATCTGTATGCCTGCGAGCGCGAGCTGACTCGTGGAGGAGGTGAAACATGACATAAAATGATTGGTTATTATATATTTTTTGTCGCGCCCGCAATTGTGACGTTATCCAAAAATCAGAGGCCGTTTAGAGGCGGGAAAAGGTCGCTGCACTTTAGTGAAAGATTATGGACAAAAGAAATTTGTCTCCTAAGTGATTGTGCAGGATTTATCTGTACTAATCTGATCAAGGACACGAGCTAACAAGGTAAAAAAAAGGTCTTTTGATTTCAGGTTGTCTTTAATACAAAGCTTTTGCGATTGACTACCAAAGATTATATCCTGTCTGATTTTATTTATATAATATTTGAAATGAATTACTGTTGAAGCATGTGCTGTTTTACTTTCCCTTTTCACGGTGAAATGTTGGTGAGTCAGAGTGAAACCTCACATTACAGTATTTAAGGCATGATTATGAGACAGTAGGTGTTGCTGTAACACAGGAAGTGACATTTCTGTTTCTCGTTGGAGGAAACGGGGTTCAGTTTGAAACCCTGGCTCTCGTGAGATTTCATAACTCCTCGCGCTCGCAGCCATACCGCTTAACTTTTCATAAGCCAATCAAATCCCGATGAATAAAACCAAAGTCCAGCCCGGCACCAATATGCCGTTTCACACGGAAATACGGCACGTTGCAGGGGGAAAGAATGCGTTCGAATTTCCGTTTCACCTCATCTTTAAGGCTGTGTGTGTGCGAGTATTTGTTTCGGTGGGATGGGGGCGTTTGCTCTTTTCCACGTCAAGAAGAGAATTCAAGTCAAACATCTTGCAGAATCACGTGTCAGTAAAAGAAAGACGCGCAACTACAACACCGATGTATTTCTCAGCGGGCGGATACAATGACAAGTCAAGCGTCTGTGATTGGGCAAGGAAAATGCTATTTACTTTGTCTCCTTTAAACAAAATCCGTGAATCAGAGTATAGGAGTCAAATTCAAAAAGGTTAAAAAAAATAAATAAATGTTGAAATGAATTACAGTTACCTCTGTACGCTGTATACGGTTTACCTTTTTGACAAGACATCTTTCCTATAGAAAGATGAACTAGGCAGTTGATTTAGATACATGTGATTAAGTCCCTCTAACAAATTGCTACCCATCTCTGATAATAAGGTTTAATCCCTTCAAGTTGAAGTGTAGGCCATGCGCAAGTGTAGACGTAACATAAAACCTTGAAGTTGAGGGTTAGAAGAAGCTCGTCACTGAGCTCCGCAGGAGTGATTGCCAGTGTTGTATGTAGCACAGAGAGAAAGCAGTCGTGGCCCTCTGGCCAGCTGTTGCCATAATCTCTTGTGTTCTGTTGATGTGTAATCATTCACCAGTCTGGGAGTGACGCACAATAACATGAACGTTTTGCCTCTATATAGCGCTCGGTTCTTTCTCTACCTATATATATATATAGGTACATTTCCATCCTGTAAAACTGAACCTCTGTTCACTCTACATCTCTGCTCCCTCCCCCCTTCTTCAGCTTTGTGTTTCTGTTTCCTCTGTCTTACTTCTCAGAACCGCAGGTATTTACCGTAATGACGGGTATAACCTTGAGGTCGTTCCACCATTTCAGGCATCCTTTAAAACGAAACATTATCTGCTCCATCGTTCTCTATAAATGGTCCAAATGTGTTCTGGTCACCTTGTTGGTTTGTTTGAAGTGACGCAATTTCGACTGTGAAATATAAGTTTCTATACTTCCTACTTCTGCCGTGTAAATCAATAACACGCTTTCTAAGAAAAGCTTTAATAGGATAGTGCACTTGAAATAACCTTTAATACATGAGATGTCATTTTTTTACACTGCATAGATGGCATAATTGTAATAAAAGCAGCAATTGAACGCACCCTAATGTGGTATAGTTTTCTTTTCTTGCTGATTGTTCTCATGGTCTTGTATCTGTTTTTTAGGGAAATGTGTTTGCATGTTCTGGATTTTGTCAGCTGTGTCAGCATATTTGGACTAAGTGACTTAAGGTCACCTCTGCACGCTGGCTTTACTGTGTTTATAAGGCACAGTATGCTATGTATAATGTCTTGCTGTGTTAAACTGCATTAGTAAAGTGCACATTCTATGCAGCTTTAGTGCACAGATGTCCTTGCGTGCCTATGTGACGGCAGATCTGCCCTGTATGACATTCCACTTTAAATCATCCGGCGACGGCATGCGGCAGCCTCTTTGACACGCCTCGGAGCCAATCGGCAGCCTCGAGGTGATTCACGTCACCGTTTGGTCAGCCAGTGTGCTCGTCGGAGGGGCGGGCTCTAGAGACATTTTGTTTGACATTGTAAATAAGCAAGGGACAGTTGTTAGTGAGAAGCCAGTTGTTCGTTCCAGCTCCGTCCAGCTCCAGCGGGGGGGACGAGATCAGCAGGAAAGAGTTTTGAGGCTACCGGACCGAGACCCTCCTCCACCCTCTTCATGTCCTTTTCTTTTTCTTTTTTTTTCACTCTGTCCTTTTGTCCGTTCTTTTCTCTCTCTGCCTTTTTTCCTTCCCTGACCCCTACCCCACTTCTCAAGGTAACTTAAAACAGGAAGTTGACACTGTGAAAAGGGGTGGAGCAGAAAAAGGCTGAGGAAGGAGGGGGTGGAATTACAGAGACTGAGGACGGTCAGCTGAGCCAGTAGAAGCGAAAAAACGGAGTGAAGAGGAGAGAAGAAAAGGGTGGGATCTTGAGGAGAGGCGGGCCATAAGTATCGCGTAGCAGACTAGATTGCTTACTTTCAAGTGTTAAAGGGAAAGCAGTAGGAGATATCTGTCCAGCACTTGCTGTACCGATCTACAGTCTCTCTCTCTCTCTCTCTCTCTCTCTCTCTCTCTTTCCCCGTCTCACTTTCTCTGCTGTTTTCCCACCGACTTTACATTGAAGCAGGGGTCAACTGAAAGACAAACAGAAGCGTGGCAAGGCAAAGACAAACTCTGGGCTGGAGGTGCCTTTAGAGGACTCACTCGGAGGAGGAATGGAAGGGGGCTGTGTGTTTAGTGAACGGGGGGTAGGAGTTGATGGGGTAGTGAAAGCGGAGGGGGTTTTGTGTGGGGGGGGGTTGCTTTCCCCTCGGCTTTGAGATTGGAGTGCAATGGTGACTGCCTGTCCCACACAGCCTTTGTTTGCTCCCGGGACAGAGCCTGTGGACTAGAGAGACTTTCTCGGTCCACCGCCCAAGGATCTCCTCCAGTCTGCAGTGCACTATGAAGGGCACGGGGTAAGTGTGACAACTGCGTTTGGACAGCAGTCCCACAAACCAACCTGTGTTTGTTCTCCCTCTGTTACTCTCTCTTGTGCTCTCTTTCTCTCTCTCTCGCTCTCTCTCGGTGTGTCTCTAAAATGTGATGCTTCCTCTGTCCTCCACAATGCTTCTCTTTTCGTCCTCTGCTTTCTACCTTGGGTTAAAAGATTTTTATATATTTAATCTTTTCCAACAAAGGCTAGTCTGTCAATCAAATGTTTTGTGGTTGTGTTTCCATTCGGTTGTTACTATAAGTTTAGAATTTTGTCGCCGCGGCAGAATTTAGTAAAAGGAGTCAGTGGGAACGTCTCCGGTGTTTTTGGTGCCTATGGAGTGGTGGGAAACATGGTGATTGTCTGTCCTGCACAAGAGTCCTGCTTCACCTTCAAGGCCCAGTCCTTCATGGCTTGTTTACACTTTACTGACAGTGATGTCGAGCAGAGGGCAAATACGGTGGTAGTTTCTCAGGGACAAACTTGAGATGGTCCCACGGTATGGTTTTGAGTCGGTTCCATGGGAGCCACGCTCTGAGAGCTACTTGTCTTTTCCCTCTCGTATGTCGGTATCTTTTAATAACCATTAAACGAATCTAGGGTCCAATGCAATTTCTGTTCCGCCTCTAATTGAAAGTTTCCATTGGTGCCTCTGACGGTATAGAGTCCCGATGAGGAAAGGGAGGGGAGGAGGACTAAAAATAGCTAAAGTTGGAGCCCTCGCTGCCAAATCCCACTGCGATTTTGTTGTTTTGCATGAGATTTGAATATCATTTTAAGGCACTTACTGCCTCGTTGACGATACGGACTGTAAAAAGTGATTGAGAACACGAACATTGGATGGGACAGCGCCACAGATCCTGCTGATCCACGTAAAGGTGACCTTTTAGGCACTTTGAACTCAGGATAGTACACTTTTCGTTTAAAAAAAATAAAACATTTAAAATAAAAAGCGACACTGCCGAGCCAACAGAGTGTATACACTTGCTGTTTGCTCTGGAGCTAGCGTTAGCTTTTCATACCTCACTGTGCTAGTGGGGCCTATTGGCGGATCAAGGTCACAAGAATGTGAGAGCGGCTCGCACAGGCACTCTGTCAGCAGGGAGAGCGTGAGACTGAGAGGACAGTGCCTGCCTCTCAAACCCTCACACAAGAGGGGCTCTTTCAGCATCAGCTTGCTCTCTGGAGACACCGGCACACAAATTGTCTCCTCGGGTTTAACGTGGGGTCACCGAGCGCTGCAGCAGGAGTCCACTGTTCCCCTCTCGCTTTCATGCACCCCTTTCCCCTGTTACTGTATCTCCCTCATTCTTTGTCCCTCCCTACCTTACTTTTTTTTTCCTTTTTTTTCCCCCTCCCTCTCTCCGCTATTGAATGACCTTGAGAGATCAGTAAACTGCTTCCTGGAGTTGGTGTGAGGCTGAAACAAGGGCACGTTTAGCATGACTGAGCTATAGGTGCACAGCGGTTACTCATAGGTCATGCAGTGCATCCATGTCTGCTGTTATCCCGTCACCTGCCTACTTTAGATGCATCAAAACAAGCAGAAGGTTATTTGTTGGTTAATTTGTAATTCATCGAGGCGTGCTTCACTGTGCTTTGTTTTGCCGGAGTAGATGATTAACCAGTAACCGCGGCAGCTTTTCCCGACTGTCCTCTGCGGGAGAATGTCACAGTAGTTAATGAGTCCTAAATGTAGCTAGACCAGCGTGTTTGGTACCCTTGAGGTGACCTTTTGGTATCGGGTGGAATAATTTTTTTTTCTTTCTTTCTTTCTTTCTTTCTTTTTTCCCCTCCCAAAATCCCAAACGGTTGTTTTTGTAGGTGAGAAAGGGCATCTGGTTGGATTGGTAGCATGAAATTCAACCTGTTTATTCTAAGAGGCATTTCGTTTTCAAATCTAGCACTTTGCATAGTCAAGGGCGTTTTAGTACGCTTGAGCGAGAGTCTCATTACCATGCCGTGTTTTTCATAAATAGTGCAAGTGTGCTTTTCAGATTCTATTGTAAAACATCCTTTTCCAAACATGCACACAATCCCTTTGCGCCCAAATAGTTCTGCACCCATTCTTCAGTGCCGGTCCCCCTCCCCACCCATTTAGCACTTCAGATGTCAGATAAGGTTGTGTTACTCGTTCATATCTGCTCTCATCAGTGCTCCATTTTCAAAGAATGAGGGAGGGGAGGAGAAAGACGAGGAATGATAACACAGGATATAGAGATCACCGGCAGCAAAATCCTCCCCTCTTGTTTTTTCTCTTTTTTTCTCTCAAAGCCTGTCTGTTTTTACTTCAAGTTCATGAATGCATTGGTTTGCATCGAGTAACTGCCCGTTTGCTAAACCCCTCCTCTAAACCGAGATCGCCCAATCGTAGCTTAGCAACTGTAACTAGGCCTGGACACCTCTGGCAAACCTTTAGGACCCACAATGTGCTACGATGTGTGTCCTACACATCCTACTTAAAAAGTCAACAAGTGATTCACGGAGATGACATGGAAATAAAAGAGCAGCAGCGTTCATGAACTGCAGGGGAGGTAACTGTATGATTACGTACATTTTAAGGATGACGTGTGTGTGTGTGTGTGCCTTGCTTTGGTTAAACACTTGCAACGTTAGTTAGCAAACAGTGTGTAAGCTGTCACTGTTTTCCATTTCCGCATGTCCTGTGTGATTTATGACAGGTTTTTACTGGTCTCCCACGCAGTTTAATCCAGATCCTACACCTCGAAGTTTCACTTCCCCCTCCAAGCATTTGGGATATCTGATTTACAAGTACCACCGGCACGGCACGGCATGGTGGTACTTGTAAATCAGATATCCCAAATGTTTGGAGGGGCAAGTGAATCTTCGAGGTGTAGGATCTGGATTACAGAAAGACTGGTATGTCTTGTAGAGCGTTTTTGCCTTTTTTGAACTTTTGGATGTATTGCTCCAGAAATTACTAAGGTTTTATGTGGTAAATGTAATATTGTTGTCAGTGAAAATTCCATATACATCGGATTCGAAAGTGTCGGACGTAGCGACGGTAACGGAGGTGGGTGGGGCTTAGTGAAGGATCGATTTTGCACTACATTTCCAGTAGAGCTGAGGCCGTTTTTAATGTAGTGTTGACATTAGTCTTGGACTTTAGACATAACTACAGGAGTTACAGCGCCAAATGAGTGATACTTACTTAAAATATAGAGAACAGTTTGGTCAAATGTCTTCACTGTATTTATACTGTATTGCACTGTTGTATTTCATTTATGTGACACCACAATAAAATTCCTCGTACCAAAATTCCTCGTACAGCTGTACTTGGCGAATGAAAAGATTCTGATTCATGCTCTCTTTAAGAGAGTTTTAAAGAGATTTTAAGTCTCGGCACTCTTTTAAGGCATGTAGCTCAAATAAAATAAGCATTTGTCTTCATATTAGTTACTACATAGTGTAAGCACTACTGTTTTTTTGTTTTTTTGGGGGGGGTTATTCTTCAGTAGAATTAAGTGAGCTTATTCCAGCTGTGAGCTGTAGCACATAAACATGGGAGTGTAGAGGAGAATTCCTGAAGTTGGTTAAGCCTTAACTTTTCATTAAGTAGCGGTGTGCCGCTGACCCAGGTATTTTTCTCTCTTTATTAAACTGCATTTTGCTTTAAAAAAATTTTTTTATTTTTTTTATTTTCAAATAGCTTTGTTGTTAGCATGTCTGGTGTCTTAGTTGCAATTGTACACCACACGTCTAGTAGTCCGTTTTAAACATTCCAGAATGGAAAATCTTTCTGGGCGTCCACGTTATTTTGTTAATGCGTGCATTAGTATTCGTGCAGTCCATTCGAAACTTGGAAAGTGTAGTGGTTTGGCTCGAAGCAGAGGGCTCTCATTGTGTTTGAGTCAGCACAGAGGGCACATGCTCTTCTCGTGGTTCTCGAGAGGCTCGGCACTGTGTGTCTCTGCGTTTTGCTTCATCAAACGTATGACGCAAAAGAGCGGCGCTCCGTATGGCCTCCTTTGTAACGGGCAGCAGCCATTACATTCGAGCTAATTAACTGCAGCATATTTCAGGCCACCATTTCCCATGCAGCCCTGGGCTGTGTGAAATGGAGGCGCACACCTTTGCTGAGGTACTCCTTAGCGCTGTGAGCCACCTGCATGGTGCAGGCAGGGACTAGCAGAAGAGTTCCTGCTGATTCAGCTTTTGCAGGCAGCATCGACTTTCCGAGAGGCAGAGGAGCAGCGGACACTGCCAATGAGGCAGCCGCACAGGTCAGGAGAAATCCAACACCACCATTGCTGCCCAGCTTGCTGAAGGGCAAGAGCAATCAACGCCCACAAGCACAAAAAATGCAGACAGCTTGGCTATTTGTGTATCCAGGGGAGCGAGGAAGGTCCAGGGTTCAGTATATTGGGTCCTGCTGGCTTTTTGGTCCCAATTTATCCACAGTACATTTTTTGTGACCTGTTAAACATGATTTGGCATGATTGTGGATTATGATGGACCAAAGGAGAAGAGCAAGACCGTAGCTGACGGTTGCTGGGTCACGTATCATCTGTCATGTTTTAGAAGGGATGAAAGGTGAAAATGGCTACAAGTCAAAACAGCCAGACTGGCATCGCTCCTTAAATAGAGGATTTGCGGTTTTAATTTGATTCTCCATTTCCTGGGCCTTTGACAGTAATCCTGCTGTTATTGCAGGGTAATTAGCCAGCTAGTGTTTTAAATGGTGTTAAATGAATCATCTAATTATTATTTCTTATCTCCGACTGGCACTGAGAACCAGCCTTCTACATTCTGCTGTTTTTTCAAGAACTGTCACAAGACAAGTACAGTTTTTTGTTTCTTAATTCTTTTACCAAAAAAACAACAACAACCAACAATCAATCAACCACATAAATTATTATTTAAAAAAATTATTAAAAAAACAGCTCACTCCTAACCAAAGCAATTTTCCTCCAAATCCAATCGTCTCTCTTCAACATTACAGCGATTTGCTGCAGCGTCCAGTTTCGACTCTGACTCTGACATTGGGCCATATTGCATGCTGGGCCTTGTCAATACACATGATTTATTTATTGGTATTGTTTCTGCCCTAATGCTATTGATCTTTATTACCATTTTAAAAGCAATGGATCCACTGTGATGGAAGTACCCCGTTATTGGCCTCGGTTAAAAGGCTGTGTTTCCGCTTATCCTCTCATGTGTTGCGATGTATGCAAGTGCGTCCTGCTTCGTTTGACCCACATAGTGATGCCGCACAGCAGTGTGATATCTGTGTTGTCTGTGCCTCCTCTGTTTAAGCCTTTAGCTCTTTGTCTTGCTCTTGGATTATAGTACTGCGCTAGGGCCTAGTTGTCTTTACTCGCTCGCTCCCGCGCCAGTGGCACCCCACCCAGCTATTTTTGGCTTTCTTTCTTTTCTTTTCTTTTTTTTTTCCCAGAGAGTGAAAAAGAGCAAGCAACACTGAGTTCCCCAGTAGCACAAGCTCAGGCAGGTTGGCTGAACTTCTTAGCACAATTCCTCTCATGCCATAGTAACCTGCCAGCTTCACTCTCCGAGCAGCGGGCCTGACAGTCCAGGCCCACTCGTTTCGCAATGGATTTGCATTTGTGTGTATGGGGGCGTAGGCGTGCATGTCTGTGTGTGTGTATGGGTGATTTCCTGGCATATACAAACAGAGCAACACAGTCAGTGTGCCACATTTGCTCAGAGCCCCAGAAACGCTGTGGACTCTGGGAATTCAGATGTGGGTTTTATAGCTCCAGGTTGCACCCGCACAAGAAGTTTGGAGCCCTGTTGCTTCTCTGCTGTAGACTGCTGCTGTATGGGTTTCTCTTTTCCAACTAAGCTGATTGCCTCTCATTTTCTCCAGTGTGGTGACGGAAATACAGTCTTATAACAGGGGCCAGTTAAGCTCAAGGTCACAGTTTCTCAAAACAAGTGAACGTGCAAGAACTTTCCGTTGAGCGTGGTTTTGATTTTCGATTGTATAAATGGATTTTGTAAAAAGCTTCTAGTCTGTGGTTCCTTTTGCACTCTTAACTTAGAAGTCGACTTAAAAATGCAGGCTCCATTTCTGAGGCATTAAAGTTTGATTTCTCTGTCTCCCATGTTTTCATAGCAGATCTGAAGATGTCAGGAGACTCATTTGGAGCAGCGGGAACCGATGCCCAGCAGAACCTGCAGTCCTTCTGGCCCAGGGTCATGGAGGAGATCAGGAACCTCACTGTGGTAGGATACACACACATACAGCTTTATAATCGCTTTACTAAAAATGGTGAAAGAGGATGAAAACATGAGTATACTCGATGAAAAAAAACTAGTTTGATGTGTTGTATGGCAATATTGTGAGTCACAGAAAAATCTGTGGTAGATTTCAAATGATATGCGATTATTGCAGGTCTAGAAACACTTTTAAACGTTACAAACAGCACCTTCAACGAAATAAAAGAATTAGGTCCTGGTGAACGCTGGTTCAAAAAATGTATACAATGAAATAGTGTGCCGTAACCCCGGACAGGAATTGGAATTATGGCAGTTTATTTGTACCTGATTGAGGCATAACAAGGATTGGAGGGATTGTGGGTCTACAATGGAAAATAATACAAAGACAACGTTGCAATAATCTTGCAGAGCATAATTTACATTCTTATTACGTTACATAGAAAGTACATAATACATTGGGTACATTAATTCGCTACATTATGGAAACAGTAATGGCCTAATCGCTCGAAAAACAAATGTATTAACTCAAGATTCAATTCAGTGAAATAAACATGAAACGTTTGGGAAAGAAATGAATGTACCTGAGTGGGTGTAATTAAGTAAAGACTACATGATAAAATATAAGCTGACAATGAATAAATAACGTGAACAAATTACAATAAACACAAACTGTTCTGTTAAACAATTTACCATTTATGGTACACCGTTCAGAAAGGGCAATTAAATAAATAAAATAAAATAAAAAAGAACGAATTCAAGCACACAATGACAATATCCAGCTGTTTATCAATGGAATTTGAGGAGGTTTGGTCTGGTTTTCAGTGTCTCATCGTCTCTGTCATTTAAAACCTTCATGGATATACGTAGAGCTGCGATGAGAAGAGTAGATGGCTGATAATAGATAGCTGACGCATTGCCCTCAGGTGGGAAGAGGAATTTCTTAAACATAGGAGTACAACTACTGGATTTGTTTCTCTCTCCCCACATTCTGTGCTTCATCATCACTACAGTGTGTAATTCAGTATTCATGAGTGCGTATCTGGATATTTACTTTAATGGCTATCAAAAAGGCTTAAATGTAAATGATACTGCTGTGACATGCTCCCACTTTGCTTCAGAAGGATTTTCGCGTGCAGGAGCTTCCACTCGCTCGCATCAAGAAAATCATGAAGTTGGATGAGGATGTGAAGGTAAGAGTGACGGGAGCAGTGATGAATCTTGGACTGTTCTGTCACATGCACTCACCTCAGCCATGTCCTTCTTATACCCTGCAGTCCACTATTCCCCTGTAATAATACTGTAGGACCCACAGAGAAAAACCATCTTTCGGTCTTTTTAATTCTTTTCTTTTTTTTTGTTTTACTGATCCTGTGTTGAGCGGGATCAGATTCGTCAGCCATCTTGTCTGATTTGATCGGTCCTGTTGCACAGCCGAGTCATGCTGGGTGTGCCGAGCGTGGCATGAGCGGTACACTGTGTACAGAGTTAAGGCCAGACCTGTGTGGCAATCATGTATTCGGTCAGAGGGGTGTTCATTCACACGCTTAAAATAACCTAGAGCTTAAGAGTGGGTAGAAGGTTAAACTGGAACAGAAAGCCAAGGCAATTAAGAGCTCAGCATCACTGACAAGAGAAAAGTCCTTGGGACATGATGGGGTTTAGTCTCATTTGTGTGTGTGTGAGGGAGAGAAGAATTGCCGTTTAACCCTCTCCATGCCAACCATCTGTAGATGATCAGCGCCGAGGCTCCAGTGCTGTTTGCCAAAGCAGCCCAGATCTTCATCACAGAGCTCACTCTTAGAGCCTGGATTCACACCGAGGACAACAAACGCCGTACACTACAGGTTAGTCAGTGACCTTTACCCTCTCTTCTCTGATCCTGCCACTTTTGCAAAAAGAGAACTTTGTGTAATGGATTTTGGCGATTGCCAAGTCATGATTCCACCAACCTCCTGTTTAGACTGAGCGACATTGTGTCTGTGAAACAGTGTGGAGTCTTTCATAGTACTTGTGAGTTGAGGTCATAAAATTGCCAGTTACAACACTGACCCTGAGTGTTGTAATTTAAAAACATTTGCAAAAATTATTTACTTCCTATACTCATGTTATGAACTTTATATAAGCTAGTCAGACCCGCTACCGATGCAGGATCTTGTCTGTTTTTGGGCCGCGGCCTCCAGGGTGTTTCTGCTCTGTTCTGACACTTGAAAAGCAAATTTTTGAAATGTTTCTTTCCGCAAGGTTTCTCAAAGAGCATGGATTATTGGGACACAAATAAATGTGTGGATTGGTAGCCTTACCTAATTATCAAATTTCAAATATATCGGTCAGGAAAGATATTGCCCTTGTTAAAGAGAAAGCAGTTTCTTTGGTAGATTGATGCCCTTTTGCATTAGGGTTGGTATAATTTTGAGGTTGATAGAACCTGCAACATCAGGCACACCATCACTGCATATGTAAATTGTCATGTGGTGCTTCCTGTTGCTAAGGCGGTGTGTTTGCAGCACTGGCCTTTGTGGAGGCTTCACGCCAATCAGAGTCGCCCTGACAACGCTCATCACTAGAACAACTGCAAGGATATGACCCTTGGCCACCAAATATTAATCACAAGGCTAAAAATAGCTGCTGATGTGAGAGGTGACAATGGGGAGGTGGTCTTGGCAGCCAGTATCCTGTGGAAAGTACCACATGGACAGGGAGCTGTCATAGCTGAAATGGGTTCAGATAATTACTAATCACGCTCGGTCTTCTTGTACCAATATATGTAAAATAATTATTTTCATGATGCACAATATATATCATGATATTTAGGTTTGCTAGTGTAGTGCCGAATAAAAAATGTTGGTGGTTTTCGTGATTTGTTTTGTTTACCTTCTACAAAAATACATTAAAGGCGCAAAGGAGGGGGCAATGAAACATTCAATGCAAAAATCTATTTTAAGGTCCATTCAGCTCCTGTGATTAACGATGGAGTCAGTCAGTGTCATAAAAGTACTGATGATAAAAGTACTACGATATCTCAGAAAAGTGTATTGATGTAATTAATAACAATATCATATTGTCATATCGCCAACCCTCCCCAAGTTATGCTCTTTATTTTTATTTACTTGCGTACATCATACTGTTCTTCTTCACAAAATACAATGCTAACTGAATCAGGGGATTTTTATTACAAGGTTTGTTTATTTCGCAATTTATTTATTTGAATTGCATTTTCACTCTTATTTTATTTTATTTTCCAGAGAAATGACATAGCCATGGCCATCACCAAGTTTGACCAGTTTGACTTCCTCATCGACATTGTCCCAAGAGACGACCTTAAGCCACCCAAACGACAGGTGGGAATCTGGGCAAAGCGTATATTTTTGAAGTTAAAGAAGTGAAAGCACAAAGGAACTGAGTGTCTACCTCTGTGATCATAAGGAAGAGGAGCCCTATGCAGTACCGCTGCTGGGAGCTTGGAGGCGCTGTAAACATCCTTGACTGGAAGCTGAGGGTAAGAACATTGAAGGCTTTCAGTCGGATGTTTGCAGCGTCCTGCTTCCACTGAACGTCCTCTTCACTGCAGAGACTGGATGCTTAATAATAATACACATTGACATCTAGATCACAACACACATGCTGCTTTAAGAGTGTCTCAGTCCCTCTACATGTTCCTCCAGGAAGCTCGTGCCCTACTGCAGCACTAAACCAGAACCCACAGGGCTCAGCGCTCTATTGTATCTTTGATTAGCATGGATGATGTTATCAGGCGGATCCTGGGGCGCCTGTCATGTTTGTGCGCGTACACACGTATGTAAGCAGGTGTGTAAACATCCTACACTCTCAGCTGTGACATTGCAAAGCTGGGAGAGGGGTGTTTACGCTCTTTCTCACAAATTAATCTTCAGTTTCTCATTAAAACACTGGTGCCTTTTTAAAAAAAAAATCTAATTCTATCGTTTTGGCTTGTATTCTTTGTATTATGTATTTGTTTTGCATCCTTGATTGCATTTTGCACAGTTCTCTTCAGTGGAGTGTTACTGATGACTAGCTGGGTGGTGATGGGCAGATCGGAAAATCAATATTGCACTTTCTCATGATTTACCCTTTTAAAAATTCCAAACAATTTAATTATCCAGAACAGCTAAATACTGTCCCACAAAATGACCCCAAGGCCATCGATCTAGTGGCAGTGTTGAGTTTCATTAGGCAGTCGGTTTACGTTTAAACGCCTGGGACGCCACATCGGCTTGTAGCGATGTTGGTTTCTGTTTCTGTAGGAGCGAACAATCTCCTTAATCTTAAACAAGACTTTTTATTCAGTTATGTCACATCTTTTTAAACAAAACATAATTCTTTAATAGGCCGGCATACCTTGAATGCCAAAAGTCAATGTAAAAAATAATAGGCTATTGATTTTCACACTCAGCAAAAACTTTGGCTTTATTGGCTACAAAGCCGGAAAAAGAAAATTAAAAATGTTTTTGACTCTCTTGCATGCAGTAAAACTGACTATCCTTAGCCCAAAGAGGTTTTTGACAGGAAAACTAGCATTTTCAGCATTTTGGATTTAAGGCGATTCTAGGGGATCTTTTTGATGTAGTGCTGGTGGCACACACACAAACGTACAAGCATGTGCATGGTAATTTTGCTGAGAGTGAAATGCAGTTCTTCCACCAAATGACAAGTTCAGCCGTGACCCTCCTTCACAGATAGTGACGGGCCGTAATTTTCTTTCCACAACAGATGCGCTTTAAATGAGGTTGTGGCACATGCCTGGCACATCATTTTAACAAGCTAATTATAAATCCAAAAATTAAAAAACCAAATTGGTGTCATGCGTTCCGTGACATAATATAATCGTCGTCAGTGCCACTGAACACTGTGGCAGTTTAAGATTGTGTAGAGACATTTACATCGTTATATCACGCAAGCCTCGTGCAGCGCTCGTCAGTTTACAGACCTAAGTGTGAATGTGTCTCCACTACTCTCGCATTACTCTACCTAGCTGTCTCCTATTAGTTATTTATTTGAGTTCAGCCTCTAGTATTACAGTGTTAAAAATAATTTATGGAGATGTAACCTAGTGATAAGCTTGTGTGTGTGTGTAGGAGGAGGTGCGTCAGTCGGTTGCCTCAACAGAGCCAGTGCAGTACTACTTCACGCTGGCGCAGCAGCCAGGTGCTGTACAGGTGCAGGGGCAGCAGCAAGGCCAGCAGGTGGCTGCACCCACCACCACCACCCTCCAACCAGGCCAAATCATCATCGCCCAGCCCCAGCAGGGCCAGGTAACACACGCGCGCACACACACACCAGTGCAGCCTTGTTTGCTTTCCTGTATACACAGTGAACAAAAACCTTAAGCTTTTAAAATAATAATTTAAACCTTGTGTAGTCAAATTTGCACTGTGCTCACATTTGTCTCAACAAAGATAACGTGATGACCTGTGAACTCTTTCATTGCAAGTGAGCAGGAAAAGGTGAAAGTGGAGAACATTTAAAAGATCACTATGGATTAGTGGCACTTCAGAGTTTGCCCTTGTATTCGCCTCTGTCTATTCTATACCTCAGACTGATCTACAAGTACCTGAAACACACACACACTGCCACACATTTGAGCTCAGTTCACTTTAATCCCCCTAGATTATTTGATCCACGCTTTAACAGTGGATGCTGAGAAGTGTCATTCACACTTTCCTATCAAGTGAACAGTGCGGAACCCAGTCTCACTCTCTCATCCGCCCCAGTGTAACATCAGTCCAGTCTGAGTGTGAACTCGGGCGCCCCTTCTCCTGTCACTTTCTCTCTTTATTCTCTTTAGTCTTATTCACTTTCTTTTTGGCAGTGTATCTGAGTCTCTCTCTCTCTCACACGCTCACTCTTTCTCCCTTCCCCATTCTCACTTACACAGTGTGGTTGTTTTTTTCTCAGACACTTTGTCGATTCTTTTCACATCTTTCTGTCTCCTGTTTTCTTTCAGTCCTCGTCATTAACCTAATTCAGTTCTATTCACCCACTGCTTATCTTCATCACTGTCCCTGTTTGTTTGAACTTTCACCTCTTGCACTCTTGATCTCCTTCTCTTCATTCAGGTTCTTTTCTTTGCGCTTTCTCTCACACTCTCAGTGGACCTCATTCTCTCTGTAAGGATCATTGCAGCTTCAGAAGGCCTGCGATTCGCTGACCTGTCAGTTGGGAACCGTGCTGCTGCAGTCACCTTCTTAAAGCACTTAGGACAGCCAAGAACAAGCAAGAGAGCAGGACAGGAGGGGAAGGAACACAAGAAAGGCAGTGAGCGTGGGGATGGGTGCATAGGAAATGAGAGATGGAGTAAAGAATAAGAGGAACTTGTCTCTAGAGCTGTAGCTTTATTCAAAAACATGCATGTTAAAATTGAGGTCTTGTGGTCTTTGTTCAAACAGGTCAGTGTTTTACTCTTTGGATAGGCTCAATCATAGCCATCCTGCGCTCTGCAAAGATAGATCTATAGAGCCGATGCAGTTTTACTGCAGAATTAAGTGGCGTGAAATTCGATCTGGTTCTGCAGTCTTCTGCAGCAATGTCCAAAAATGTAACACCACTAAAATCTCTTTTTATGTTTTACATTATGCACTTGTACGTGTTTATCTTATATTCTTAAGGTAGGCAAAATGTTTGACTCCACAAATTAGTTACCTGGAGACTAAGCTATGGCAAAGCTGAGTTACCTATACAGACAGTACCACAGTGTAGTTTGGAGTGATTGTGTAATTTTTTTTTAAAGAATGTTGTCAAAGCCTTTAATTGCACTCCCTCTACTCAGTTCCACAGGGAACAGTTGATGGCTGTAGGTCTTGAAGAAAAAGATATAAACCCTTTCCTAAAAAGGGAGTGCAGAAAATCCACTCACCTGTTCCTTTTGTCCTGTTCCCTGGATGTGTGGCTACTGCTGTGTGTCTGACCCTGAGGGTGGAGAAAGAAAGATGATACCATGCTTTGTTTCATGTCGCTGCATTTTTTTCACAGCTTGCTGAATCAGGGTGCAATTGTTGCCGCAAGTGCACCACTTTAATCAAAATAGACATTGGTGGAGTTTTTTTATTGGGGGGAAGCAGCATCATTCATCAGCTTACGAATGACCTCTTTTTTTTTTGTTCTGCCCAATGTCACCTATGCTTCAACACTTTGTCACTATCGCACCAGCTCTTGTTATTTTTTTTCCTTATAATGGCACACTTATGCTCTGAGTCTGGAATGCTTTGTGCTTGAGTCGCAATCTAGTTGCTTTGCATGTGCTTATTGCTTGATAAAGCTTTTCTGTCTCACTCTCTCTCTTTTTCTTCCTCTTGCCGTGTGTTCATCCTCAGGTGTTGCAGGGAACCACCATGCAGCAGCTACAGCAGGTGCAGGTAGCTCAGTCACAGGCTACCCCAATCACGGTAAACAGTTCAGACCCCAAACTGCACCTTATATGTCCCTATTGTAGTACCTGATCTGTTCTATGGGTCATGCTCTGTGACTCCTTTGTCCCCTTAACAAACAGCGACAAGCTCTGTAATTATTTGTTTTCGATATTGGACACTAGGGATGCACCGATCCGAAGTCTCGGTTTTGGCCAAAACTCCAAGATTTGATATCTGTATCTTATCGAAAATGGAAAACTGGGTTTGGTAGATCCCCCATTAATGCCACCCAGTAATCATTATATCATGGATATTACACAAAAGGCTCTGTAATGTCACATCAACATGGACCAAGAGAAGTCTTCACACTCCCCGAGTACCTGTATCTGTAGTTCATCTCCTCTCCATTTGATGCTACATGAGGTCAGATAATGCCAGGCTGCTGAATAAATTGCTTTTGTGTATTGGGTGTCCTTTCCTGAAGACTTGGCTGATCGCCTTTCACGACTGGGTGCCACCCAGGTTTCTCTGCTTGCTGCAAGAGGTCAGAGGTCACAGACTTGCCCGACTCCTCTTTCCTATTGCCTGCATCAGTTTCCTGTGGTTCTCAAAGGGCTGTCTAGAACACAGGGTGATGTGAGGTGTGCTGTTAGCTTTAGTATCACTGCTAAAAGAAAAGCACCAGACAGGAACAGGGTGCTGCTGTACAGGGCAAAATGGTCTACGGTGAACACTTCATTTGCCCACAAGCTTAACGCTCGTAATCGTCACTCACGCTGTCCCGCTTGTGTTCTTGTCTCTCTGTCTGGTGTAGAGCGCTCCGGTGACCATGCAGGTGGGCGAGGGCCAGCAGGTGCAGATAGTGCAGGCGGCTGCGCAGGGCCAGGCTCAGGGCCAGGCAGCGCAGTCGGCTGGCCAGACCATGCAGGTCATGCAGCAGATCATCACCAACACAGGAGAGATTCAGCAGATCCCTGTAAGAGCTGCACCACCATCAGTGCTAGTATTGTATTAGTTTTATCTATAGAAATATTGCCATAGAAAAGAAAATGTTCATTATTGTGCGTTTCCATCAACTGCCATTATGTGAATATTATTAGTTATTATAGTAGAGAACAAAATAGCATAATGTAATCAAAAGAGCACCAGTCAAACAGTCATTGTGAGACTGAAACACTTGTCATCATGTATCAAAAAAAAAAAAATCAGTTTCTAAACCCTTAAACCTTAATCACTTATTTTTATTATGTATACTGTCTGCCTCAGCCAAGTGTACAAATGCTATTAATATTTAAGCAATTTATTTACAATAGCTACATTTACATACAGCCTAATGATCCGTTGAGACCAAGCTGAATGAAATTCAATCGAATGAGGTAGATAATTTGCACAAAAAAACCCCACTTTGAGTAAATTAAGTTCGTTACAGATTTAGAAATAATTATATAATTGTGAAAATGATGAAATCCGTTTAAGGACATTTCGAGTACTTTTTTTTTATGTATAAAGACTTGTCATCATTTAACATGCTGAACTAGTGTTAGCTACGTTTTGCACTCTAACAGGACTTGCACACTTGTCGTTGTTATGATGGGTCTGATACTAAATGCCACTCTTCATATGCTCATAAATTTGGTTCGATTTGCATGTAACCTGCATGCAGTCAAGTTTAGGGTACATGTAAAAAGTTCATTTGAAATCTGCAATCATCATAAATTCATTCACATTGATGAAAATCTTGAAACATAGCCTGTATAGATTTGCCTAGAAGCTAACAAAGGTACTTGTTAGCTTGGAGGTAATTGTGTGCGCTTACTGTCTCCTCCTTGTGGTGGTGTGGTCGCAGGTGCAGCTGAACACTGGCGGGCTGCAGTACATCCGCCTGGCTCAGCCAGTCTCAGGAACACAGGTCGTTCAAGGACAAATACAGACACTCGCAACCAACGCTCAGCAGGTAAAACACGAAAAGCATCAAGAGAAAATTACTTGTTAGATTATCTGTTTCTATAGCATGGTGGTAGTTTTATCTCGCAAAATAACTGCTGTTTTATCATTTTTGTTGCTTGACTTCTGTGTCCTGGTACTAATACCTGAACAGGACAGACGGTCCATTTTGCAGTGTCATCATTTTCATTAGGATGCTGTTCACACAGAACAGTACTGCAGGCACGTATTGAGCATTTTGCTGTATCTGTTGGCAGGTATCACAGGCAGAAGTGCAGCAAGGGCAACAGCAATTCAACCAGTTCACTGATGGTCAGGTAAGAATCAGAGTCGCACTGTTACCCTTATTTACACTCTTCCAGGATCTATGCTGTATTTCTAGTGTTTTAAATTTATTTGATAGTCCCCAGCAAGTCAGCATGTTCCGCTGCATCCCTGCTTTCTCTTTATTTACGTTCCTTCTTTTTTTAATTACCACTTATTTGTATTGATGGGCATGAGTAGTTGACTAATTGAGTACTTGTTATGTAACCACATAATTGATTAGTAAAATACTACTTCACAAATTAGTTTTTTTTTTAGGCCGACATGAAATAAAAAAATTAAAAAGCCTATAGCCTATTTACCGTTAAAATGTGATCGACATTGTCACTTGTCTACCTCATGGGGTCGAGACACGGCAAGATTGTTGGCCGGCAGTAATGGTGGCGGGTGCACCCAAACAAAGTTAAGGGTGCCAATATTTTAATCTTGGCGAGAATATCAAACATTGATGATGTTAAAATACAAAAAAGAAAAAAAATCATATTACAAGAGACTCTCACTTAATAAGGTGATACTTGTGTGTGCCATGCACGTACCTGAGTGCGTTTTCCCCACAGCAGATCCTATGTTCTATAAGTAGAACATTGGCTCTCAAATGGCATTTCTTGTGGGCATATGGTACACCGTGTAGGTTTTACAACATCATTACATATTATATCCTATGTAGTGAGAAAATGTAGTGAAAAGGACTCAATTTGGGACTCGTTAACTGTGTAAGTGGGTAAATAAATAAAAATGAATCTGAAACGTTATAAATATAAAAATGTTAGAGACTATTTTCACCTTGCCTGGTTTATGCAATGCAAGCGGATAAAGTAGCGCTACTACTAACGTTCGTTCTGTCTGTGGCAGTATAAAATTATAGGCTTGTTAATATTTGAATACATCCAATTGCCAAATGTATTCAATCGGTTACCTAGTTTTTGCCACTTAGCCTAAAAAGGAAAATGTTGTTTTCTGTTATTAAAATAGTGCCGGTAAGTAAAGCAAAAATAATTTCATGCACCTGTGAGAGTTTTTAATTTATATATTGAGTAACTGATTACTGATTTATTTATTATCTTTTAAAAATTATACTACAAAGTTGCTCAAAATGCCCGTCACTACTTATTTGGTTCCTACTTGCATACAGCTGTTCATTTGTGCACTTTGTTAGCCTGTTATATTACACTGTCTTTTCAGAATCAGTAACAGATTTGGCTGTCTATCTCATCTATCTCTCTATACATCTTCTGTCCTCTCTTTTTCCCCTCTTTCTTGGCCCTGCAGCAGTTGTATAGAGAGATAGATGAGATAGACAGCATCACGGCAGGATGATCCATGATCAGAAAGAAGATAACAGACAGACAGAATCACGGCAGGGTAATCTATGATCAGAAAGAAGATTACAGACAGACAGCAT
>JAOUQW010000027.1:8591182-8603142 GCA_028565825.1 Olivaichthys viedmensis
AACAATAAATACACAGGGGCAGTAAATACACAGAACAATAAATACACAGGGCAATGCACGCTAACCAGACAGGACAAAAGAACGATATTAAATGGGGTAGTCTGTAAACTGTCTGTAAACAATATTGACTGGAGAAAGTATGGAAGTGTGCACTGGGGAAATTTCTGAAAAGTTCATGGGGAACCAATCTGGGAATGACAGCCACATCACTTACACATGAGGGTCTGAGGGCACAAACTGCAAATTAGTGATTCCAGTATAAAGAAACATATTTTTCCTCTGTTCTCATAATTTTCCATCTTGCTAGTAGGCCTAATGATGATGCCAGTGATGTAAGGTGGACATGGCTGAGCTTAGCTTGTTGTCTGGCGAGGGAGGGATTTGAAATACAAAAGGCCTTTTCAGTTAGAAATGGGGCCTGGCGCACTTTCCCACCCAACACTGATCTTTCAAAGACTCTTTTCACTCACAGGTAGGAGGTGTTCGTGTCTGTCCAGCTTCATAGTAGGTGTGACTCCTCTGCAATTTTGGTTTCCTGTTGGATGAGTAATGTGTGGATTTGAAGTTGAAATGAAACATCGTAGTAATAAACAACATTTTCAGAATCCTGAAAATACTCCTTTTTAGATTTCTGAAAAACTGATCAGGCCTCTAAATGACAGTTTGGACTTTCCACTTTTCCCTGCCACAAGGGCCACAGTATGAACATGTATCTCAGCATGAATCAGTGTGTTTTATTTTCCTTTCTCCGAATAACAGCACCATGTGCTAAATAGGATCTAGGGTAAAGAGCAAATTGAGTGAAAGAGAGAATTTAAAAGTCAAATGTCACTAGGGTCTGGGAAAGGCACTTTGCTGGCTGTCTAGGGATGAGAGGAGACCCAATCACCACAACCAATGTGTGTTTTACATTTTGTTAAATGTCCCTTTGTGGCGGTCTGATCCTCAATAGAGCTCTCTGGGGCATGAGTGAATGCAGCATCTGTGTGCACGAATGTGTGTGTGTAAAAGCAAGACCTATTATTGCTTATCCCTTTCGGCGCCTACGCGAGACGGAAGCGTCTGTTCTGAGATGTGTTTCAGAAAAGGCTTTTGGAGTTGAGTGTATGTTAGTGTGAGGATGAGTGTTTCCTTTTCGTCCAGACAGTGACTTTTCCCAGCTGTTCAGTGTCATCAGAGATCTAGGATAAAGGCGGACAACCATTGTGTGTGTTATTTAGTGTTTGCATTATTTGCTGTGGGGAGAGTGTGTATTTTTGTACAAGTGACAGACGGCAGTTTCTCTTTAACAAGTAGGAAACATACCCAACATACCCTGATATCAGGTGAAATTTAGGGACAGGAGATGACAGTGACAAAGATTTCTACTTCATGTAATACTTTAATAAGGCTGCGGCTTGACTCTAGGCACAGAATCTCTTACATGTTAAAATGACAAAGCAATGGATGCTCTACAGACTGATTTATTTTACACTCCGTCTAATGCTATACCCATGCCATTAATGCCATGAAGTAGTTGACAGAAGAGGCTGTTAGGATATGCATAAATGTTAATACCCTTCTTACCTTCCAAAAATGATTTACAGTATGTTATCAACACAGCATTGCGGAAAAGTCTTACCCTATATGAAGATATTTAAAAAATATTTAACTGTTAGCCTGAAAATAGTTCATATGCCAGCAGTCTGTTAAATGGAGTTCTAATAAAGGCAAAATTCTAATAAAGGGAAATCTTTTTACATGTGCACATTTCAATCAGACCTTTTTGTCGGTTGGCGCATGCAGAGAGAATTTACTGTTTTATAACCCTGTTATATTCACAGTATTCACAGTATTCAGGCCACTGCAGTGAATATCCCCAGCACCTGTTCATGTGGGATAATCTCGCCTTGGCATAAACAACATGGAATTTTTTCACTCGTAGTCTGCACGGCTGGTCCCATGTCTTCTTGAAAGTACTTTGGGGTCTCTGATTCAGTTTTTTTTTTTTTTTTTTTTTTTAATCTAAATCAAATTTTAATCCCACAGTAATATCAGTTAAAAAATATATACATTGGGTCATTATCATTAATAAACATGCACGTTTGTGTCTTGGCGCAGGGGTACCATCATTGAGGGGGGATTCCAATGGCCCCTGAGGAGTCCAGGAGACCTGTCAGGAGACCAAAAATTCCTACTGGCGCCCCTATCCTGAAGACAAACATTTCTGAATTTAATTTATGTTTGAACCCAACCTAAGTCTTCTACAACACGGCAGGGCAGCCGCCAACGTGAAGTGGGTGGACAGCACAGAATCACCTCAGCTCTCTGCCTCGGCAATGGCTTTTTCGAGTGACACTGGCGCTGAGAGGCTGATGTGGCACTGCACGTTCTTTGGCAACAGTGCGTTGAGGAACGCCTCGGGGACTAGTTCATGCTGTACCTCTTTGGGAAAGCGGGGGTATGCCTGCCTTACCAGGGTGCGCAGCTCGGCAGCCAATAGCTTTCTCTCTGAGCCAGCTCCCTGATCGCCTCCAGCTGCTTGACCAGTGTTCTGACACCAGTGTGACATCGGTGAAGAAAAGGCGTGGCCAAGAAGCATTTTAAAAACAATGCTCTTGCTCTTTTATTGGCAAACACACACCTACAGCACTGAACGCTTGGTGGTAACCCACAGAATTAAGCCAGCATGGGGAAAGCTGACAAGGGTTTTCCGTGCTCACCTGGACTCCCATTTATGATGGACACAACAAATCCCCGGACAACGTGCCAGCTCAACCCATGCTGGCATGGACAACAAAAACAACACCTTTCTCCCGAACACCCATTATGCCAACCCTTCGAATTATTTTCAAAAATAACAGGTGGCACCACAGGGGCTCATGGGTATGCAAATGAGCACACCACACAAGCGCTGCAACGCCACAATATATTTCTATCAATAAATTCCTAGAACAACTCTTAGTGCAGCAGAAAGGCAGAAACCATATAGAAATGCACACCCAGAAAAGAGAAGAAACTGTCTTGAAAATGAGAGAAAAAAAGCACATTGGTTAACTAGTGATACGGAAACAGTGAATGGAGGTAAACAGAAAGGATAGTCAGGGCCAGATCTAAAGCCAAGGGTAGCATACTGCCACAGCCTCCAACACCTTCTGTGCACGAAACACCATGTCCTGTGCCATGAACTTCAAGGTTAGAATATACTTAATAGTGACATATGAGTTGAACATGAGGTGGTACAACTCACGGGTGCTGTAAAACATGGGAAGGTGGGGATAATTCCAAGGGCCCTGAATAAACACGGGGCCAAAATGGTGGTGGTGGGTGTGGGGTGCCCAGTGCATTAACCTGTCAGGGAGTCAAAAATTCCAACTGGCAACTTTCATGGTTCTACTTTTGCCTGTTTGCAATTACATTTGAATTCAAACCGTAACTTGTTTGTGATCTACCAATTGTAAACCTTACACTCACTGATTCAGCCTTAACCTTATTTCTATTCTCTAACCGTTATCTACCATCTGAATTTGGCATTTACACCATTTTACTTGTTTAACTTTTTATGCAACAACATCAAGGGGATAAACTCAGATGAAACCTTCTGAAAGCCAAGAGATGTATGAATGGAATTATGGAAACTCTTTTTACCAATTCACATTGCTTCACTTTCTCTGTATTTATATGTTTAATGTGTATCACTACAACTTTTAAATGTCTTAAAGACATTTCATAATGTTATTGCTTCAGTGTTCTATTAATTTGCTTAATCAAAAGTTAGTAGCTGTTCTCCCTATTATAAGTTTGTCCACTGTGTGAGGCTTGGTCCATCCTATTGTTTTGATCACTTTTTTTTATATTTCAGTTATATTATTAAATATTAAGGACAATATACAGGGCTATTAAAGACTTGCAAAAAGGAAACACAGTAAAATGCCAGTTTGAATGACAGTTTTCAAATAATGCCAAGATTATCTGTTGCTCTATAATGATCTGTTGTTCTATCATTTATTTATGATATAATAAGAAGAAGGAGGGATGGATAAGAAAGGGCCACAATATCTTTGTGGAAATATAGACCTACATTTTTGCACTATAATGTAATGAAAATACTTTGAAATATATTCAATGGTCAGAGGTGCAGAAATATGTATATAATTACAGAACAGCAAGTGCCCGAGCTTGATAAGGAATGCTTTCTTCTTGTCTAACATCTTGTGTTTACAGTAAAATATTTTTAAAAAAAGTGAACCAAACTCGTGGTGTATATACAGTAAGTGACAGTTTGGTGATAATGACCCCATTCTGGAAAGGATGACGTGAGGCTTTGACAACAGCATGTGCCATATGCCTATTTAACACAAAGTCTTTTCTACTGTTTTGACATGATTAATATGCCCTGCATCCAATTAGGCCTAGATAAAGAGCCGTACTTTCATTGAATTGAATTCAGTTTAAGAGGAGATATCCATAACACTGAGCTTATAGTCTCAGTAAAGGAGCAAGAAGGACCAAACTAATGTGGGGAAACAGAGAAACGTGAGGATCAGGTGAGCACCGTGGGGTTACCGACCACTCCCTCCCTGCTGCTTTGTTTCACCTGCGCTTCTCCGCTCCACACCACGGCGGGCGGCGAACTTTGTGCGCAGACTCTGTCCGCTTCTCCAAGACTCATACAAGGCGTACAGAAACGAAGAGCGGCTCTGTCTTTGAATCTGTCTCCCGGTGATCCGTGCGTGTCCCGCGTGAAGCCCGGAACCGACGCTGCGCACCGGAGGAGCGAAGATCACAGAGCAACAAATGCCCTTCGTCTTTTCTTTCCTTTTCTTTCCTTTTCTGTTTTTAAATGAACGTTTCGGGTCTTTGGCAGAACTGAGCACGATGCGTATGGGAGTCGCCAAACGCATCCGCCAAACTTTTCAGCGCTTCCATTCGGTGCTCGTTGTCCACACGCGTTAAGATGCCTCGCGTAACTTCGCTGAAGCGTGTTGCCTGCGTGGATAAAAGACTGTTGTCGGCCACTGTGCCGCCGGTCCTAGAACTAGCAGCCGAGAATGCGAGCGCGCTGTTTTGATCACATGTCCACGGCACCTCCAGATCAGCAGCTCTCGGTGACGATCAGATACTTCGGGTGACTTTTTGACGTTTGTTTCGGTCAACTTTGTAAGCGCAGGTGCGTCGGTCCTCTTTTTTTAAAAAAGCGCACCACCATGGTTTTAAGATAACCGACCACTGGTTTAAACGCATGTTCAGACGCATATCTATTTCCATTCGCTGCTTTTATTGAAAAGAAAATTAGTTGCAGCGACACTCATGGCGCGTTTGGACCTATTTATATTTGCGGATCGGTATCAGAGTTGAGATCTAAACCAGCTTTAACGCGTTGTCCCGTGAGCAGAGGCATGCTGGGAAGCCCGTCCAATAACGGCGGTGTGAGGATGCTCGCTCCCCCCGCGGCCGACGACGACAGGCGCGTGGAGTTCGTGGCGCTGGCGGCCGTCCGCACCGAGCCGCCGAGTCCGGAGCCGCCGAGTCCGGAGCGCGCGCAGCCCTCGCAGCGCACTGGCCTGCTGGGGACCCCTTTCCCCGCGCCCCCCGGCCCCCGAGCCGCCGCGTCCGCCTCCAGCAAACGCTACCGCAAGATCCAGAACTGGCTCTACAACGTGCTGGAGAGGCCGAGAGGATGGGCCTTCATCTACCACGCGTTCATGTGAGTCACTCATATTAACCGATAATCGAAAATCCTTTCAATTGTCATTTCTAGTGCACCTGTATGGTACTTTTTGCAGGGCAAGAAAAAAAGAGCTTTGAGTAAATCATATCAGCGGAGACAATAATGTGGAGCATGCATTTTGCTCTCGCAGCAAAAAAAAAAGCTGTTCGACTAAATTGCACACCTGCCGCGCTCTCACCTGGAGGCAGGGAAACGTTTGGAATTGGAATATCCCAGAAATCAACTGCACCGTCTAAGCATGGCTGCTTATAGGCCTCAGATCATTATAAATCCTGTCCAACACAGCTAATCAACTTTGCGCTTACTGCACTACATTATTGGGGTGTCTATTTTAAAGCTTACCAGCAAACAGGGTTCATGGTCCTCAAAATAAAGCCTATGCCCTGCCTGCCACTTTATCAGAATTATAAGAAAGTATATTTCTTTTCTATTTATTTTAGGGATGCACTGATACAAATTTTTTTTTCTTCAATTTTTTGCTACAATACCGATATCAGAGCTCTGAGTATCAGCCGATACTGACATCCTCTTAGTAAACGAGCCGACCTTTAGTGTTTCGGGACAGTATTGGCCCCGATACCAAGTATCGAATCCCTGATTTATTGAAATTTTTTCCATTTATTTGTGAATCCAATTCCAAACTATTTGTAAGTAAATATGTGTGTAAAATAAGCCTGCATGTGATGTATGTCTCATTAGGAGTACTTAATAAGACCTTCATATTAACCTATATTGTAATGCAGTGATAATGACCTTTAACCTTCACATATTGTAAATTTGAGGTAAGTTTTCAGAGTTTTTTTTTTTTTAAACTCTAATGTAGAAATTGCTGATGGACTCTCTACAGTGCACACCTTATTATCCTTTCATCCACTTGGTGGTTTAGACTGTATATCAGTCAGCAGTTATGGTACATTTCACTGGCCTATTAGGATTATGTCCGCTGCAGTTAAGAGCATATCAATCCTGGATGGCATAAACAGACTGATGGGTGGCATGCACATGAGGGAGAGTGCACATCTACTCCACTGCAAAATTAAAGTCAGACCCAAGGAGATACAGCTGTCTTTATTGTTTGCAAATACAGGAAACAGTATACCATTGTTATTAGCCTTATGCATGGAAGCCAAATCTCAATATATTTAATCTGGTTATTATTGTATATGACCTTGAATTGTCCAGTAAACACCATATTGGGCTGTATGAATAACTGCATAAAAAATCGTCACTTTACTTCATAAAAAGTACTTCTCTAGTACGACATAATGGTATTAAAGTGTTTGTTTCTTCCTGTGATCTTTTACACCCAAGTCTGCCCTTCACACGAGGGTTTCCACTAAACACAGTGTGGTCCAAATCAAGTCTACTAACATCATCTTGTGAGGACATTCATTTCCTGATCATATCTCATATGTTGACGTTTTATCCTTTAGCTTTCAATTAAATAATTCGAATCCAAGTAGAAAATCAATAACATTCAAGGAAAAATAAATAATTTGGTAGCCTACATCTGATTTAAGTAGATTTGACACATTAATGCCTAGTTAAATTGCCCTATACTCAGTCTGACTGGTAGACATTTAGGGATTCAAACATAATTGTAGGACATATATAGATAGTACACATTAGCATTATTACAGGTAGGTGCTCTGGATGCCCGAGGGCAGTGATGGTCCAGAGATCCAGATACTGAATTCCACTTGAAACAAGGCCAGTTACATCCGCAATCAGTCACAGCAGGTTGCCCGCAGTATGATTGTTGTTCAAACTGTGTGATTACGATCAGTCCCCTCAAAGGGTCTTGCCATTTATCCGGGAACAGAGAGGGTTCAGTCTGCAGTGCCTCACCTACTGGAGTTTAAACAAACCTTGCTGTCTGTCACCATCTGTTTATATCCAAAAGAAACCAAAGAGAGGACAGCATTCTCTCTCTCTCTCTCTCTCTCTCTCTCTCTCTCTCTCTCTCTCTCTCTCTTTCTCTCTCTCTCTCTTTCTCTCTCTCTCTCTCTCTCTCTCTGTCTCTCTGATGAAATGGTCCTAAAGTTACATTAAGTGACTCTGTACATGGCTCCAAAATCTTTTAAATGAAAAATCCATTGATAGCTCTACTTAACGCTCTTAAATGTCTCGTGCTGTAGTGTTTACTGTGTCTGATGTGTTCATGTTTAAAATGAACATAATAAAAATCCAACCATACGGAACCATTACATTTACATGCATACCTTTGGCAGGTTCTTCTATTCAAAATGACTTATAAGTGAGGCAGTAAATGATCCATAACATCCAGCCGTTTGAGGAGCTTGTGAACCAAGTATCCACCAACTGACCTTCAGCATTTGCAAGATAGTTGTAGGAAGAACAGCGGGAGCAACTACTAAGCACAATAGTTGAAGTGCAAGTACGCGGGAGTGTTACAAATCCTGGTTGCAACACAATCAGTTAAACTATAAATGATACAGTCATGATATCTAACAATACACAATAATAGTGTTGTAGGAGTAACTGCAAAGTACACTAGTTTACATTAAAAAGGTAATCACATGGCAAAAAAGAACAACTGGATAGACATACACATACACAGGGAGAGGACTGAGGGTGTTTTAGCGTCAGTGTTCAGGTTCTGTCGGAAGAGATGAGTCTTTTAGATTTTCTTAAAGGTTGTGAGGGAATTTGCAGAGCAAACGTTGGGCAGTGTGTTTTGCTATTATAGAATCACAAGTGAGTAGCATCTAGTTTTAGACTAAGTACCACGCACTGATGGTGTCACCAGACACAGTTCATTCTCAGACAGTAATTTTATGGAACAGGCCCTGATAAGTAACTCCATTTAAACGGGTGAAGTTCCATTGGTATATGTACGCTGGTCATCAACTGTTACCCCAAGGTCCCTGGCAGACCTTGATGGTAGTAGCAATAACAAGCCAAACTTATGGGGCGCCATGTGGAACATGGAACCAAATAACACCTTTCTGCATTTTGTCCACAGAAAGAAAAAAAACCTTTAAATGCCTCAAAAACACATTATATATGTGGCACCAAATGTAAATGCTATTGAGTCACAAAATTACTTCTCTGACACAAAATGTTGTGACTTCCAAAATAAATGATGTGACATGAAAGTAATTTCATCACTCACAAAATTAATTGTGACATTAAATTAATGTCACACAATTAATTTAAAAAAAGACTCAATTTTTTTTTTTGAAATCATGACATCATTGAGTCATGAATCATTGAGTCATCAAATCCATTTTGTGTCACACAATTTATTTCATGTAACAAAATTCATTTTGTGATCAGCAAAACCATTACATAGACAAAATGAGCATTTTGTCGCATCAAATGACGACAGAGTGGTACATGATGCTTTTGTCACCACAGTGTATTTGTGGACTCAATATTTCACCTCAAAAAATATTTTATTTTATTCACAAAATGAGAATAAACAACTTTGTCCACAAAATAAAACGTTTTGTTGTCAATTCAAAGAAAAAGAAGAAATACTTTTGATTTTTGTGCACAAAATAACGTATCATGAAATGAATGCCTTTTGTGGCACATAATTCATTCTGTACATGAAAATTACTCCCTAAACAAGCTTGACGGTAGTGTTTTGCTGGATTAAAGGACTTGCCGGAATTCCTAGTCCCTCTACAGCTTGATCCACCCATGGGAGTCGATGAATCGAGTCATGGAAACCTCAATCCATCCCAGCGCAGATCTCGGATCATCAGCCCTAGCTCCTCCTTCAATATGCCTGAAGTGTTACGAGGTTATGTTGGTATTACTCAGGTAGTTGTCAAGGTTACTTCCTTTTTAAAGCATGTCTTTCAGACACCCCGGCACCACTATTTAGCTCCTGGCTTTCCAAAAGCATTGTAACACGAAGGTCGCCATATAATGTGCATGAGTTATCCTGAACACACACTCTTACAACTATAGTGTTTTGTGGAAACCAGACTGTTAAATGTTTGGGATGATCCCAGGTTATGTGCCAGGAATGACAAGTAATCTATTTATAACTAGTGTCTGAGGAACGGGCATGAGATCCCTCTGTTTGCCACTGTCTACCTGAGATGTTATAACAACAGAGGATGTCCTAGCTTTCCTCAGCAACGCCTGTTAATTGCTTGAATTAGCTTCTTAAACTGTTATTAGTGTTACAGAGCTCAGCTTTGGACTCTGATGCTCAGAAGTGAAGTGTCTCTTTATCACTTAATTGAGTTTGCAATTAAGCAGGGAGTGTAAATGTCTCAGTTACTTAATTAAGTCTGTGAGTGGGAAGCAGCTGGAGGGGATGTTCTCTCACAGTGCTTCTTTTTGGCATGGCTGCTGAAACAGAAGAGGTGAAGTGTGGCTTACACAGGCTGATTAGGCTGCAAGCCTACTTTTGCCCTGTTCTGTTTCAGCTGTTGCACAAAAGACTCAACTATTTTGAGCATGTCCTTCAAATGGACATGACTCAAGGTGGACCTTATTTTAATTACAGATCCAGTAGTAGAAAAATCATGTCTAAGAAAGTATAACAAAGCTCTTTTGGGGTAAAAACAGATTACACCTTACACCTTCTGGTCTCCTAGAAATGCACCATTGACAAATTGCTATGGTTGTGTTCCTGATCTGTTGCTAGGACAGGAGAGGAATTTGTGACTCTTCACAGGGTTTTAAACAAAGGGTTGACTTCGTGTAACAGGCCAGTTTTTTGGTTAAAAAAATCACTCTGAAGATTCAGAACCCATATATAATTTATGTATTTGTTTAGCGTAATAGTAGGGGCGGCTTTAGCTGCTTTGATCAGTCAGTGCAATGTTGGTGTGAAGTTGATGTGTTCAGTTTGGAGGGAGGATATAGAATGTGCTTGTTGTTAAGTAAATTAGGCAAATGCCCATGATAAAACAAGAGCAGGTCTAGGTGGGCCTCATTTGTTTCCCCTCACACCACATATAGAAAATCACATGGGGTCTTCAACTGACCCTTAACACACAAAGCTTTTGTAGGTAACATACTGCTCATAGCCTGAACCCCAACCATAACACTAAGCTATAAATGGGGGTGGTGGTGCACAGCAAGTTTGAAAGAGCCGGTAAAGCTGAAAAAAAAAGCCTAAAAACTACACATGGGAACCTGCTATGAGAGAGTTTGGTTTGTATTCCAAGCTTATGTATGTGTATTTTTTCAAGTAAAGGACTTGTTTATGTCTTACACTATATAGTACAAAGAGATTAATGTTGAAGAGAATTAGTCAGCATAAGAGAAAACCATTAAGATATGCCCTTAGCTGAAAAGATCCACATTTGTCACTTTCTTCTTAAATCTGTATTTATTTTGTGTTTATCCTCAACCCCAAACTTCACAGTTGACCAGAAATGACTGCATGCTCAAAAAATGTGCCCTGTTTCTCGAAGTGCTGCTTGCATCAATTTGAATTAAATGTATATAAAAATAAACATGTGATTCTTGGGTACAAACACAGCCTCATTCATAAAGGAACTGCGTGTATAAGACAGGCCTCAGTGATTGCTGTGCTGTTATGCTCTTTAATAATGCATTGTTTGTGCTTTTAAAGACATTTCTCAGCAATCATGAATCTGATCGTCATAAGACCCTCTTCTTTTGGGAAGGTCATTGATTTTTTTCAGTGGTGGCAAGTGCATTGTCAGGTCCGGCCTAAGCTTGATATTATCCAGAGATCTGATTATGGCCAGGCGTCTATTAACCAGATTTAATCACAGTAAAAATGGAGGAAGCAATTTTAATTTCATGGGTTTCCTCTGTGTACTCCAGTTTCCTCCTAGCTCCCAAAAACATGCCTGTAGGTGTATTGGCGACTCTAAATTGCCCCTAGGTGTGAATGAGCGTGCAAGTGTGTGTGTGTGATGCCCTGCGATGGAATGGCATCCTATTCAAGGTGTATTCCCGCCTTGCTGTCACGCGCACGCTGGCTCAAGCTGCAGTGTGGGTGACATAGCGTGGCGGTCGCTATGGCGACGGCCGCCACGTATGCGACCACGTGCTTTTGTTGTGTTTGTTTAGTTGCCCTTGTCCCGTGATGTTATTCACCCCACCTGTGTGTCGTTAGTCTGAGTAATCCATGTATGTATTTAAGCCCTCATGTTCCCCTTCTAGTTTGTCCTTGATTGTTTTATGTCACGTTTCGTTCTCCTGTTGCGTTTACAGTCGTGGCCAAAGGTTTTGAGAATGACACAAATATTAATTTTCACAAAGTTTGCTGCTTCAGTGTTTTTAGATC
>JAOUQW010000027.1:8637382-8652547 GCA_028565825.1 Olivaichthys viedmensis
ACGGGAGATTCACAGCTTGAAAGTGCACCTGAAAAATCTGCAGGAATTGCGTGATGCAATCATGTCAACATGGACCATAATCTCAAAGGAATGTTTCCAACATCTTGTGGAATCAATGCCACGAAGAATTGAGGCTGTTTTGAGATCAAACGGAGACCCTACCCAGTATTAGTACAGTGTTCCTAATAAAGTGTTCGGTGAGTGTATATATATAATGTATTTACTGAAAGCAGTAGCACTAGCAACAATAATGCATAAAGAACTATATTAATTAAGTCCATATCAAGTGTTTTTTGAATGAAATATAAATAGTGTCCCACAAATATTAAAGAATGAAGCAAATGGTGTGATAACATGAATTTAAAATAAATTTCATTTGACGGTACCACAAATGACTCAGAACTGATTTATCAGTTATAATTAGTTTTTAAACTAATTATTATCGAATAATTAGTATTAACTGACTTAAGTTTTGTATTAGTTTTATATTCATGCTTGGGAGTGGAGTCAGACTTTTGGAGCCTACTGCCTTATTGTGACTGAGAGCATTGTTTTGGGTCACAGCTGAAGAACACAATTTTTAAAGCCACCTTAAAATCAGGAGGATTTTGCACATTCCCAACAATCATTAATTGAGGAACAAAGGTGGCTCTGGCTTAGTAATCTCTGAATGTGGCATGTAGCGCGTGAGAAGCAGAGCAGAAATGAGAAGTACAGTTCTGCTCTCTCCCAGAGATTGAGATTTGCCTGTATTGAAAAGTTTCAGATAAACCATGCAGTTCAGATAAAATAAACAAATGACGATTCTTTATGATTTACTAAATTACTGTTCTTCATGGTTTATTTCAATCTAAACACCAGCCTTACCAACTGCTTATCTCAGGGGAAATGTAGTTCTTTCATGGCATGTTTAAAACATTATAAAGATGAGGGAATGTTTAGAAATTTTGTGTATATATCTGCATGTTTGACTCTGATTCTCTTTTGAGATCTTTTGATGTTTGCAGTGTGCTCGCTCTTGGGGAAGACATATGACTCGCATGTGTGGCTTGGACCAGTCCCGCATACACATTAATGACATAATGGGCTTAAGATGAACTGCATGTGACTATGACCCTACTGCAGCAGTTAACAGAAAGTTTAAGTAGTTAGAATAATATGTGCATAAAGTATATAATTTATAACAGAAGAATTTTCATGGCACCCTGTTATTGATATTAGATCAAAACAGGGACTGTTTAAAAAAAAAACTAGTTCTAGCATTTTTATCATATTACATAATGCTCTAGTTATTCTTGTTGCAGTAAATTAACATTGTGTTCACCTGAAACAGCTTAGTTCGGCTTGTGAAATTTGCTATCTTGGTCTAAGCAGTGTATTTTAACCATCTGTAATATGCATGTCTTTGCTCGATGGCCTTAAGAATAGCAATGCATTTTAGTGCTTGTTCCTCTAGCATGAAAAGTGGTAATTGATATTTGTTATTCTGAATCTATCTCAGCACTTCAACTTACAAAATGAAACTGCTCCGTCTGCTAATATGCCTGCTAATGCTCCTTCAGCGATTTAAATATTAATTTAAATGGCTGACCACTAAAGTGTGCATACTATTATAACATCTTTCTTTTGTTCATTTACTATTGTTTATTGTAGAGAGTTATGGACTTTTGTGCAGCAGACTTTAAGTTTTAGGCATAATTCTTCTGTTAGAGGTTGTCATATTTAGGTATGGAATCAAAGCAGGGTCAAATTGTGAACTTGTAAATATATTTTGAACTTGTAAAGTGATATTCAAGCTAACAATGTTACTGGATTACTGCTATCTTAGCTATCTTGATAACATTAGTAAGTATGGTGGATCAGATCTGACAAAATACAAATAACCAAACAAATAAATAAATGACTCAATAAAAAAATTATGAAAAAATATATTTTGGGACGGTTGATAACTTTAACGAATGGTTTGTACATTGTACATTACACTGTTTATTGTCAGAACATGTCCTGTTGTTCTTGTTTTAAATATCATATCAAATTTAAATATCATAATTTTAAACATACAGTGTTTTATTTGAGTCAGAAAGATAGAAAGAAAGACTGTCTGATTCAGGCTACTAGCTGTGTTGAGTGCTGAGAGATATTCACAGTATACTGTACATAAAAAAATTAAAGAGTAAATTTAAAAAAGCGTAAATAATCCAGACTAGCATTTTCAGCCAAGATACTCAGACCTCTGGATATCTGATGCTTAAATGCAGCCATTGGTGTACTAGCGCATTCATAGCAGCCAGTGTTGGAGCAAGGCACATACAATTAAATCAACTATCATATCAATTATCATAAGGACAATAAAATACATAATAAATTAAATAGAGATAAATATAAATACAGAGACTAATAATCAAAGCAGCATTACATAACTTTTTGGAATATGGAAAAGTCCATAAACTTTGGAGATTTTAAAGTATTTTATTTCCACTGTTTTGCACCTTTTTTTTTCAATGTACTGAATCTTCTGCAATGTACAGGAAATACCTAAATATGAACATATACAAAAAAAGAAATTGAGTGATTATGGGGGGAAAAAATACAGAATACAGGAATAAATAAATACAAAAGAATTAGGTCAAACTAGTTGACTCTCACTGACCTTTAATCATTGATTATGTGGAGATTTTTGTGTGTATTAAACAGAATTACAAGATCTGCAACCAAAATATTAAGTGGCAAAATTGAAAATAGATAATGCAAATACAAACAAACAAACAAAAAAATATTGCTCTGTTGACTAGTATTTCACTTTTTCTTTACTATTCCTTCTTGTTTTTCGAATTTCATTAATGCATTTTTTTGCTTTTGGAATTCTTTCTTTGGAGTGACAAGTCCTCTTATCCATGACCTTGGTATCCACCTTACATGGCAGAACAATCTGCCCGACAGTAGTCAGCAGCTATTTTAACTTACTATGGCTAACGAATACTAATTTACAATAGTAATTTCATTAGCTAGCTACCAAACCCACAAAGGTTAAAATTGTCATCAATAATATGGACTATTCTTTGGGATATAACAATAAATTAATAAGGAAAGAATTCATTAAAATAATTTATTATTAATTATGACCACTACAAGTGGTAATAGATACAAAGCTATAGATATTAATCGCTGTAACGCTGTGTTTGAGGGGTGGATGGACAGACACGCAAAACCGCTAAACAACATATACTTTATTTAACTTTCTACTAAACAAGAAACATCCAACACAGACAGGCACGACATCAAACGTGACATAAAACATCGGAAGACAAATCAGGACTGGAACACGGGGGTACTTATACAGACACTAATCACACAGACAAGCGAGACACAGGTGGGCTCACTTAAACAGACGAGACAGGAAACAACAAACAGTCAAACAGAGGCGGCATGCACGTGACAATTGCACACTTCCGTGGTAAAGCCTTTTATGGAATCCATTTTTAGTGCAAATTGTGTGTTCACATTTGGAGATTCAACAAGATAAAATGCACTATTAATATGCTCATGATATACTAGGAAGCATTCTAGAAGCAAAGAAAATTATTCTAAAAGCAAAACACTCATCAGCAAAGTGAAAAGTATTACATTTATTTGCATATTTATTAAGTATTTATTTTACTGAATATTTTGCTTGTAGATCTTGTAATTTTGTTTAATACTTCTGGCACAAATTTATTACAAAGATGGACTCTCACATTTACAACATGTCATTTAGAACTACAAAACTTTTGTATTGTACACACCAGTTATAATACAACTCTTAAGTTTTAATACATTTTTGAATACCATTTAACAAGCTATAAAACGTTTTCCTGAATACAGTTAAAAAACTGTTTAGAAGCTCAAAACCTTGTTACAAGCCTAAAAACATTTTAACCCTGTTTTGATTCCATACGTAGGTAAGGTTTTAGAAGAAATGTGAAGACATTTCTGTTGTTGAGGCACAGCAGCCATTTGGATGATAATAGTGGTTAAAATGATCTTTTTATAGACTTTCAAAAGTTTGTGACAAAATATTAAAATATACCAATAATAATGTATGATTTTGTATAATCTCCTCTTTCTTTCTGTTTGTGTTACCATTTTTTAACAACTGACCACTTTTAATACATTTAATACATTGTTTTCTGTCTGTTTTCTACCTGTCTGTCTCTTCTGTATTCCTACCTAAGCACTTCTGCTTCTAATTGAATTCTACATTTATTTTGACAGTTTAGACAATGTATTCACTATGTTCTGCTGTGGTAATGAAAACAGTGTAAAATTGCTTCATATACAAATTTGGCTTGTCAAATGAAATCAAGCTGTTTGTGAATACAGTGTTGTAAATTTCCTGGCAGTGGGAAGATTGGATTTCGTGACCGCATTAAGATGAACAGTTCCCGCTCCACTCAGGCCATCCGAAGCAAGGCTTCTTCCCCTGTACCCCTGAGGAGTGTGCGCCAAACACCAAGCACCGAGAACGTGCCTGATGCCACCAGCCCCACTAAGGTGCAGAAGAGCTGGAGCTTCAACGACCGAACGCGATTCCGCACTTCTTTACGGCTGAAATCGCGCCCTGCCGCAGATGGTATAGCCTTGCTATCAAAGAGACCAGTGCACATACCACCCCTCCATACAAAGACCTACCCTGAACATATGTGGGTTTCTCTCATGATAGTCTTCTTTCTTGTAGTGGAGGGAGTTGGTGAAGAAAACACGGAGGACAAGTCATACTGTGATGTTGCTGTGGAAGATGTCATACCAGCAGTGAAGACCCTGATTCGAGCAGTTAGGTGAGTCCAGCAGTCGAGGCCAGTTTTACAAAAAAAAACGTTATGAAATCTGGCCATTTAATTTGCCAATTTCAGGCATTTAGATACTTAACACTAATCAAATAATTTTGATTAGGTGAGTCGAATTCCCTTCACCTTAGTAAAATGAATGAACATTTCATTTACTAAAATGTCACATTGGCTTTCTGTTGTTTTGTATGCGCTGCTTATCACAAAGTAACTTTAGCAGAAAATTTGCTTCCTTGGCCTTGACCTTTTCGCAACTAAGTATTATTAGGGTTCTGCACGAAATGTAGATGCCATGTAGTAATCAGTCGGTCTGTTTTAGGCTGACTTAGGCTATCTGTCTGTCCATCCATCCACAATTTATTATTATCCTTCAGTAAGGCCATACTTTTAACCTTGACCAATTTACAAGGTTATGCTGCCATCCAGTGCTAGTATCTGCATAACAATTATAAATTCAGGAAAATGGCTTGAAATCTGCTTGTTTTACCAGGTTGCAATTACTGCACAACCATTTTGAAAGTACTGAAAAGAACTGAAAATGTTGAATTTTTCCTTCGCGCAATCAGAGGTAAAAAACAAACAAAAAATTATGCAAATGATGCAAAAAGCTGTATTTTTTTTACATTTAGATTTCACTATTATGTTGACAATGAAGGATGAGATAAATGAGGGGAATGGCAAATTTCAGCTACAAGACTTTTTGCTTAAACTAGCAGAAAGTAATAAAAGATTTACAAGTGCTGACATGTCACACCAGTTTATAAAGTTCATCATCCAGCTATTCATCATTTCAAATAACACGGCAGAGTTATTTTGACGCGGCTTACACAGTATATTGGGTCAATTTCAAGTATATGTTCAAATCTGCAAGCTCAGAGAAAGCTCAGTCGTGGGGTGAGATAAAGTTACCGTGAAGAACACTGCAAAATGGAATAAATACAGATAATTCTCCAGCTCTTCTATTATTTTAAGGGCTATGGGATATGTAGATGGCATGGCTACAGAGAGCAGAATGGTTTATATCACAGTGTGTAGTGTTCTGAAAAATATATAATCCAAATGCATTGTATATCAGTGTACTTCCAGACAGATTTGTTGAAGATCTGTGTTGTGACAGGTCCTGTATTTCTTTCATTACATCATTTAAAAAAAAAATATATATATATATATATATATATATATTTTATTTATTTATTTATTATTATTTTTTTTTTTTTTAAAGTTAAACATACAACTTTAATTTGTTTGCCTGTTTCTCTTTTTTTTTTTTTTTTTACATCAAATTGGTTATAGCTGATATCTGTATTTGCTATTTAAAACACGTTTTATTTCAACAGCATAAAACTGAAATGGATTCTTAACTAGTTTTAAATCAGGAGTCTGACTTGGCCGGGATAAAACACTCCATTTTTAAACTGAAGATACATTATATCTGTATACTTTATAATTCATTGGAGTCGTTTTCCACACTTTGACGTTTTTATCACTTTTCCCTTTTCTACCTTTTCTGTGAAGTTTTATCTTTACCTCAGTGAGGAGTTTCATGTAGCAGAGAAAGCTGTGTTATTGGACCTATGGCTTCACATAATCTGCACCCCACTCCATTTGGTCAACTCTCCATATTTGGTTATAGCTTCCTGTCCTCGTTAACTCTGTCTAGTGATTGGTCTCTTGTTCCCTGCTTCCTTATTTAAACTCTTGGTTTTGTCCCAGGCCTTTGCAAAGACTGAGCCTTGTTTCTGTAGTTAAATTTATTATTGGAACTGTTGTTTTTGTTGTTTAGAGTTTCCTGACAGTACCTTAGCTTTTTTGACCTAGTTATGGATTATCTGTCTGCATTTTGATACTTGCTGTAAACTCCTGCACGGTACAGAATAGTTATCTGGGATGGCAAGTAGGCCAGGTGTATTCTTTGTCTAACTAGTCTTAGTAATTGCAACTTTAGTGTTTTTACATTGTACCGCTTGCTGAGTGGAATTACCACAGCTTAAACCTCAGCATCTTTCCCTAACCACTTTAGCGGACCACCGCTGACTTTGTCACAATGCACAAGACCATATTGAGCACAAAGCTCCAGGTGTGCAATACTCACACGTGCGTCATTGCTGGCGAAACAACATGCTCTAAGACTTTGCAGTTCACGTAAGGCTCCCTGGATAAGAAAATGGCTAATTTTAGTATAACACAATGCTGAGGTTTCAGTTTCAGTAAGGAGAGTGTTACAGTTCTTCAGCTTTTCCATGTAGAAAAATACGAGCTGTAAAAAGATGCAGGAGAAAGCCCAACACATTCCAAGATTCCTTGAACTCAGCTGTGTTTTGCTTTCTTTTGAATGTACAATTAATAATATCTCAGCTTTAAGCCTCTCTTGAAAGACAATTATTACTGATATCTTTAAATTTACTTAGGAACACGTTTTCTTTTGATACCGGAGTACTCAACTACCAATATTTCTTTTTGCAGCTATTTTTAGTGACAGCACCTAAAGGTTGCTTAGTGCTGGAGCTGTGTAAAGGCTGACAGTATCACAATACAACATTACAGTGCACTGCCATCGACACAGAGAGAGTCAGCATTTTATGGAAACCCTTGGAGAGTCCAAATAAATGGGATTTCTTTTTGCTTTTCTCCCCTCTCCTTCTCTTTTTCCTTATCCTTTGTTTTATCGGCATCTGAGACCCACCCTAGCAAAATGTGCAGCTATCTGAAAAATTTAAAGATGGGGAAATTGCAGGTTAAACTCAAGAGTCATCAAGAAACTTGGGGTCTGGGGGACTTGAAGTGTGCAGAGGTACAGCTGTACAGTTCCTCTTGCATCCTGCCAGCAGAAAAGGGACCGACACACCGGTGGACATGCACAGCTCGGCACTTGCCGCTCACACACGCAAGCTGTTCCTGCAACACAATAGTTCTTTTTTTTAAACACGCCTCAACGTTCAGATTTATTTTCACCCGTATTGGTCAGCACTGCTGTCTTATCCATGTTCAGCTGCTTCCCCTACTGGCCATTCATGGCTTTGCAGATGAGATGTGAAGCTGTCTCTCTTGTCTTTTGATAAAGGATATTTTCGTTAACAGAGGATTATCCCAGGGCAAAATGCCTGCTGGAAGGAGAAAAAAAAGCTCCCTCTGCTCCCACGCTCCACCCTGTACTCATGGAGTAATATATCATGCCGCAAGATGGCAGTTTGAGCGCAGCTGCTTGCCGATGCTAACATTTGGTGTGTGTGTGTGTGTGTTTTTCTTTCATGTCGGCCTTGTGAGTAATATGAGAGCAATAACTAGCATCAGAGTTGGGGTTCTGGGGAAAGACCAGCCTGGCACTGTTTAATTTCTTCTAGCTATGACAAGCTTTCAGACATCTGGCAAAATGAATGGATAAAGAATAGTCATGACCATGTCTGAAAATAACTTTGGGATTTTGAGACAATGGGCCAAAAGTGTATTTTATGCAGTTTTAAGTTACTGCATAAAAACAGCTGCACCTTCCCTAACCATAGTTACCATAGTTTTTTGGGCCATGGATAACCATGGTTCCACTACCATGGTTTTACTATGGTTACTATGGTGTAACCATGGTTTCATTACCATGGTTTTACTATGGTTACTATGGACCAGCCCACTGGAAATATTCCCAAACTTCCTGATGACCAGTGTGCATCTGAATGAGATTGCTGAATAAGCATCTCCCTCAGCCTGTTCTGAGAAATGGGTTAAGGAGTGTATTACCCACTCTCACTGGGTACAGGGTGTGCAGGGGACTCTCTTCTTATGCCCTGACATATTAGTTTATACAGATGGGACAATTTCTGTAATTCATCTTGGTATTTTTAATCTAGTGGCTTATTTCACGACTGATTGCCTTTGTTTGCATTGTTTCTTCTTTATCTCTGTACTGTAAAGAACACATGCACTGTAAAGCATATAAAAATATATTTTTTATGTTCATATGTGTTATCTGTGTGTAGGATACTCAAATTTCTGGTAGCCAAGAGGAAGTTTAAAGAAACACTACGACCATATGACGTGAAGGATGTGATTGAGCAGTATTCAGCTGGACACTTAGACATGCTGGGCAGGATCAAGAGCCTGCAGACGAGGTTAGATTTCATAAGACATTTAACAATTGTTCTTGTTTCTGAGAACATTTCCATTTTAATCTGCAGAATTCCTTGGGATTTTAAAGTTAATATCTGGTATAAAGGTATGTATTTGCTAACACAAATTTCACAAAAATGAAATTGAAAATAGAGTATCAAATAAAATAAAATAAACTCCAAATAGACTACACTGACTCATTCTTCTGCCTAATAAGGGTGGATCAGATTGTAGGCCGTGGTGCTGTTCAGCCTGATAAGAGGGGAAGGACAGAAAAAGGTGAAAAGACTCCTCTGGAACTGGATCCACTAGACGAGCTGAGCATGATGGGACGTGTAGTTAAGGTGGAGAAGCAGGTAAGTCATGGGTGAGAAGTTTTGAACACAAATGAGCTAGCCTAAATTTAAGTTAGCAAAGAGAGAAAAGGTATATATAAATCTAATATGTTACCTTATTATAAGATAAGAGGACATTTTGGAAACATTATTTAACAGAAAGGCCTCCCTAAACCTTTGGGGCTTGAATATTGTCATTGAGTAATGTATGTATTATTTAATTTTGTGATATTTTTAATGTCGTTTTTTTATACTACACTATACTATTGTGACAATCGGTCGAAGAAGAGGCGTGACCAGGAAGCATCTTAAAAACAAGGAACTTGCTCTTTTATTGGCAAACACACACTTACAATAGTGATGGTTTGGTGGTAAGCCAGAACTGAGCCAGTGGGGGTCTGCTGTGCCCACAGGACTCCCGTTGACAGTGGACACAACAAACTCCCGGATAATGTGCCGGTTCAACCCATGCTGGCACGGACAACAAAAACACCATTTCCCCCCTTTTCCATGAGCACACCACGCAAGTGCTGGTACGCCACACAGCCCACACCTCCCGAC
Organism: Olivaichthys viedmensis; assembly: GCA_028565825.1. Lineage (NCBI taxonomy): Eukaryota > Metazoa > Chordata > Actinopteri > Siluriformes > Diplomystidae > Olivaichthys > Olivaichthys viedmensis. The sequence continues at coordinate 8,647,200 of JAOUQW010000027.1, forward strand.
CGGCCCAAACCCCCCCCAGGGGTCAGCCACCCCGGCCATCCAAAACATGAACGCCAAACACAGACCACTACTCAGTCTCAATCCACAACAAAGTCTCTGTAATCCGGCGGCAGACTGCTGAGGCGCCCTACTCTCACTTCCAGTGCCGGTATCACAGTCCCAGTAAGAGTACGCGGTGGGTTCCCAGGGCTGGTACGGGACGAAGCGATCCCGGTGTACCACTACAGTCTTCCGGTACACCACCTCAGAGAGCCTCTTGACCACCACACAAAGCCCCACCCATTGGCTTTGTAGTTTAGGGCAGCGTCCCTTGCATAATTTTCTTTATTAAATACACCACTAACAAGTACATGTTGGCTTTAGTGGTCGTTAAACATAATTTTTTATTCACTCCGGTATCCATTCTGACAAATAAATTTAGAGCTAAAAAAAATCGCTATGCATTGTGGTACTTAAGAAGTAGTGTACATTGTCCATTGAGAATTCGCACAACACTACAAAATGGCTGCAACCCAAATAGTGTACGATATATATTTACTCTGGTATCCATATATGGTGAATAGGGATCGATTTCAGACACAGCTCTTGTCTCAGGCATTTCAGGGTCTTAGTGACCCCAAAGTTGCCAGCCCCTGCCGGCCTGTGGACAGTCTGCAGCACCCAGCTGCCAGATGACACAGCCCGGAGCCACTCCCTCCTAGTGCCGGTATAGCAGTCCGTTGCGCTCCACCAAGCAGCCCCACTGCGAGCGTTAGGCCTTCATCGGTCCATGGGGTGTGACGTCCGACCAGTCCGGCCTCCACCCCTCCTGTAACCAACTCTGCAACCTCGCCAGCTCTGCGTCACTAGCATTAGCACCTGTTCCCTAGCATAGCTCCTCTTTGTTGAAGCCTTGAACAGCCTCGTTATTCGGCGGGGTCTCTGCCGCTGCGCACCCCACCTACTGCTCTCGCTTAGACTTCAACTATTCCCAGTAACAACATTGCTCCTTGGCACAGGGCCGCCGGGACAGGGCATCGGCGTTCGGATACAGAGCCACCCCACCTGGTGCTGGATGGAGAACCGGTAGCAGCACTACCTGTCCCTCTGGCTCCTTAAACTGCATTAGCCAGGTCAGAGATACATGATTTGTGCACAAGGCAAACTCCTCACTCGTGTCACTGCCGTCCTCCACGGCACGGCAGGGCGGCAGCATACAGTGGCTTGTAAAAGTATTGATCAAACTTTTCCGGATTATGAGTGATAACACACATTTGCCCAGTTAATATTTTAGTGAACTCGTATGCTCTGACAGTAAAATGGAATAGCCAAATTTAATTGTTTGTCTGCAGATATTTTAAAGAAAATTAAAAGCTGAAATATGGGTCTTACAAAAATATTCATACCCTTGTGCTTTGGAAGCTCCAATCTCACACAGATGAAAAACAAGGAAACAATTGCCTCTTAATTGGTTTCTACCTGTGAACCATTAAAGTAACTGCCACCTTTTTTACATAAAAGAATTTGTGTAAAAATCATGTGTCAGGCTGTAAACCTGAAGTAAAGGTGCAAGAATGAGGACTAAAGAACATCCTATAGAAATACAGTGGCTTGCAACCCCACTTTTGCAAGCCACTGTATTTGTATATAGATATATTTTCACTTATATTTTCAAAATAGTTTTTGTTACATACACAAAATTTATATTGCCTCTTGTTCATTAGCTCATCATTTCTCACAAACCTGTAGATTTATAAAACCGCAGCATCTATGTAATATCCATGGGTCCCAGACCTCTTTGTGAATAGAACTTTAAGTGTGTTCCCATTGTTGAGCACCATAGTGGATGCCAGTGGATGCAGCATTTAAAGCAATTTTGTGAACTCGCTCTCATTATCTTTCCATTTCATTTTTTCTGCCATGGATCTGGAAACTCCTGAGATTGAATCCTGCGCATTAGATAGAGCCTGCACAGTACTGTGCATTTTGCCTGACCTTTCCTATGGACTTACTCACATGCTCCATGTGCAGCCACCACTAACGTTGATGTTTTCTGATTTCTCAGGTGCAGTCCATTGAGGACAAGCTGGACCTGCTGCTGAACTTTTATTCTCAGTGCCTAAAAAAGGGCTCGTCCCACTTCACGCTGTCCACTTTTCTGGAGCCTGACCTCACCTCTGACTACCATAGTCCCACCGACCAGCGAGAGCTCTTCCCCTCTGCCAACACGCTCAACATCTCCCATTCAGACAGCGGCAACATAGACTGAGCCCAGCGGAGAGCAGGAGGACTATAAGAAGTGAATGCAGCCACGGGACACGCAGCCAGAAAAAAACCTTCTTACAGCCTTTCTACTGCTGTAGCCATCATCCCATTCTCACATGGAGTTGCCTACCTCTACACAGATGTATGACTTTAAAAATGTTTTATGACTTTGCCTTTTGTCTCTGCCTGAGTCCGCACCTTGTTACAACCCAAATAGGATGTACTGTATATATATGCATAAATATTTTTATGTTATAATTGTATTATTTGTTCGTTTCCGCCATTATCAGCACGAGATGTTTGTCTCTCTCTTTTCTGAACCCGGCATTTGTTCTATAACATACACCTCATATTTATATACTCATGTTCTTTGTTATTCTCCCTTAAGACCTCTCGTTTTGTGCTTATCTGAGTTTTATTATCATTGTATGTGGTGTTAAAGAAGACAGTCTGCCTGCACTCTGATACTTGATCTGAAGGAGAACAAATATATAAGATATTGTGAACTAAAGAGCAGAGCTTTTTGCAGAGGCACATCCTGGTGACTCTACTTTTCAGTCTTCCAAAAGAGAGGGGATGGAGCACTGTTACTTGACCACTAAAAACTCTCATTTACTATCACCGCTCCTGTCTCTTAAAAAAAACACAAGCAAATGTATATATCAAATTTTTGTGCACATTTTATTTCTGACATTTATTTCTCGATGCTGTGATAACAATAATTTTATTTTATTTTATTTTATCAGTGGACTTCCAGAGAAATTCTATTTTTCCAAAATGAGGGCTTTAGTTTTCAAATGAATCTGAACTGCGTTTGGATTTTAGACTTTTGATCCGTTTTATTTTTAAGCTTTGAGCTTACGCAGCATCCTTTTTGCCACAAGGTGGCAGTGAGCTTCTATTGAATGTACTGCATACCTTTAACCTCACGATGTCCTGATAATTGTGTTCCTTGACTAGTGGACAGTTCAGCATGATGGACCCAAGCTGGACAAATGGCAAAAGACAAATGGCAGTTTCCAACAAAGCATCATCTCTTTTCTAAACTCTTGATCTGTTTGTTGCATGGCCCTGAGTACTTCACTCATGCCCAGGATGGGAAGAATAAAGCAAAACTAGGTCTGGTGTGGCATCACAGTATTTTCACACGTCATGGTAACTTCACAGCTTGTCGTGGCGCTTTCCACACTGCACGGATTTGGGTAAAGCTTTCTGTCTCTCAGTTGTCTCTCAAGAGCCCACTGTGCAAACAAAAGAACAAATAAAAGAAATATAAATATACCACCATGAATAGCAATGCATGTTAGTTGAAGGCCAGGAGTCCTTTAGAAGAACTAGAAGCATAAGTATCATACCTTTCTTTTTGGATTTAGTCATAGAGGAGGTTTATATGCCCTGTTCTTGTCCTTAGATCCTCTTTTCTTTGTGACTTGCCACATATTTTTTCAACCTGCATGTACTTCAGACCAAATGAAATGGTGCAGCCCTACTGGAATATAATGAGAAGACTACAGGTTCTGCTGTATGTGCTTTTGTACATCTATACATTTCCTTTGTTTGTTTGTTTGTTTTATAAAGATATCTAATTACCCCAATTCAAGAGACATGTTATGACATCAGTCATTAGTGGATCAAATAGAAATTGTCACATATTATTTTTGTGACGCACCCACTGGGAACTGTCATGATCTCACATATTTTCCCCGTATAGACTTGAAAGCAGTTTTTGAGCAGAAGTGATCAAGATTATGTGACTAATATAAGACTTTAGTCTTTGTGCATGACCTCCATATCAGTATCTATGCATGTAACGTGGGGAGGGGGATCCAGCTTTATTAAAAATGCTGCAGCCAGTTTGGTCAAACAACAGCATGGCAGGAGAAGTAGAGGAAACAGCACGTCTATGCCTTATCTTCATAGTTAGAGCGTTTACGATATAAAGGTAGACCTAAGCGATGATTTGGGCTACTTATCATGGCATTAATTAATCATTCGAAATGGACTGAACTGGAGTTCACACAATCCAAAAGGGGTTTTCTACATAACCATGTTTGCACCTGCACAGATTCATGTATGGATATTGTATGTTCTTGGCAAAATAAGTTTATCTTCCTCTCACAACATACCTACATTTTGCTTTGCCTTATTCTTTTGTACATTTATTCTTTCGTTGATTTTTTAACTAAATTATTTCTTTCCTTACTTTTGTTTTCTGTTTGGTTTTTCTGTCCATTTAGGTTTTTAATTCCTTTCTCTTTCTGTATCGTTTATTTCTGCTCTTGTTGATTTTGTGTTGAGCTCCACCAAGGTACTTTTAACCATTTATATTTCAATCATTGATCCTGTTTATTGACATGATTGTTAACTTCTAATGTGAGAGATTTGCTCTACAATACGTATGTTTAATCTAGTATGATTGTAAAAACAAAGAATGAATAAAGCCAGATTTGTTTAAGAAAAAACAGGGTGACGAGTTATTTTGTTTGACTGAGGACTATATTTCCTACAGCATGCTGTGGCCTACTGCCTGTCTACTAATTTCCCATAATTAGATGTACATAATTTTGTTAACCAGACGAAACTCATGCAATCAGGGAGATGTGCTTGTGAAACTTTGCAGGCCAGTGTAAAAGGATAATGAAGAGTTTATGTTCAGCGCACTTAACAATCTGTAGTACATGTAGAGAAAAAAACATCATCTTATTCTCCTCTTTTAGGATATGGCAGAGGTGAGTTTCATTTTCAACTGAGGTCATTTTAAATTTCAATCAGGAAAGTGAGGATCTCACAGGTGTGACCACAAGGGAGGCACAGGGTGACAGCTGCCTCATCCCAACTGCCACCTGAACTCAAATCACATCTAAGAGGTCAATTACTCCTATGCAATTAATATAAACTACACATGAATCATATATATGTTGATTTCGTTCACCCTTGTAGCGTTGTAGGTATTTTGGCCAAAATCCTTGAGTATTGAAAACGATGATGCCAATAGCCTACAGGGGCAGTGGTGGCTCAGTGGTTGGGGGGTTCAAGCCTCAGCTCCGCCAAGCTGCCACTGTTGGGCCCTTGAGCAAGGCCCTTAACCCTCCCTGCTCCAGGGG
>JAOUQW010000027.1:8666393-8676933 GCA_028565825.1 Olivaichthys viedmensis
TTGCGCTGCTGCCACATGATTGGCTGATTAGATAATTGCATGAATGAGAAGGTGTACATGTTCCTAATAAAGTGTTCAGTGAGTGTAAATTTTGTCTTGGATGTTTATTTTATGTCTTCTGCATTAGTGTGTCAAAAGAGCAAAATCATTAGATGAAGTGGCATATTAAGTAAAAGCCCACCTTTTAGATAAAAAACATAATCAAGGCTGTTTGGGATTTTACCTGCAGAAACAGAAGCAGGTGAGAGCCAAAGTCTGCAGAACTGTGGCAAGGTCTTCAAGATTCTTGGAACAACCTACCAGCCGATTTCTTTATAGAACTGCACAACAGTGTGCCTAAGAGAATTGATGCAGTTTTAAAGACAAAGGTTTTTTACTGTTGACTGCCTTTATAGGCATTTATTTTATTTTATTTTATTTTATTTTATTTTATTTTTGAAAGCATCTTTGCTATTTTGCAGAATTTTTTTACATGTGCCTAAGACTTTTGTGTTTCTAAATCTGTGTGCACATGAAGGATAAAGAATTTCATGGTGTGAAGTAGGGTGCATGCGTGCATCATTCTGATACTTCTGCATGTGTAATGTTACATGTTTAGTTATATGTGATATGTTCATGCAGAAATAGATACATAAAAACATGAGCTGTGCACATGTTTCTTCTGTGCTGTGTTTTAATTAAAATTCTTAAATCCTTAAATTTCTGTTTTTGTAATATAAAATGTGAATTGTATTCACAATATCTAGATTATTCCTGAATTTCACCTAAAAAAATTGATAAATTAGGTCACAGTTTCTAATGTTCTTTGAATAAATGTTCTTAGCATTCTTCCTTTTTTTGGATAGGAAATGAGCGTAAGTAGATAAATAATTTTGTGAAGGTGTTCATTATAGGTTTATCAGGTTTAGTGATTGAGACAACCAATGAGATAAATACATAACGTTCTACAAAAATTTGTGCAGGACATTCTGGGTTTTTATTATATTTAGATTTGAGACCAATTATTTGGTGTGAGGGAGAGTGTAAGTGCAACCATGTTCCCCTAAGTCCCAAACTTGTGAAGTTTTAATACACTGTATATAGAATGTTTAATATTTATCTGCATTTCTTTTTTAAATTTCTGTGTTTTAAGGGATATTTTGACTATTTTGTGACAATTTTAGGGATTTTTTGAAAGATTAATTGATATGATTTAAAGACCCAATAGAACACAATACTGTTTCCTATGACTGTAAAGAACTAGTTCTCCTGATTAAAAGGGTATGTCCACTTTATCTCTATAATCACACAAGAAGCCTTTTGGGGGGATAATATCATATAGAACCATAAATATAATTATCTGCTCAGGTAAGAAAAGGTTTATTTGAATAAAAAAACTCCAGGTCGTGATTTACCCAAACAAAACATTACAGTCAGGTTTGGGGTAATTTTATTCCGATGCAATTGGTTACTTTGGTGTCTTATTGAAATAAATGTCAAGACATTGGTGAGCTGACAAAATTCACTGATGTGAACACAGTATGTATTATCTTGTTTGGCTACTGGTAAAAGGTCTTCTCTGATATAGGAAAGGGCACGACGTCATAAATCCTCACTATGCTCTGATTTACAGAATGTATTCAGAGAAGGCCAACTACTTCTCTGTAAAGTTCATCACTGAGTCAAAAACCTTTGATGAGAACATCAGACACCAAAAACCTATTACAGCTATCAGATAAAACCCATTGGTCAGTAATAGCTGGATTCATGTTAATGGCTGGCCAGTAATGAAAAGCTCTGCTGCAGTTGTGCCCTTAAATAAAAAACTGTCACTTTTGTGCCCTTTAATGTTTGTCTTCTTAATTACCTGACCTTTTACCTGAATTATTAATATTCTCTCAAGAATGCGTGCACAATGTGAGATCACATTTTACACAGATTGAAACAATATGTCATTTCACTTAAATTGGGACTCGTTTGTTGCAGTAGCCTGTTTGTAATTTGCCTCTCTTCAAGTTAATGGAGTTAATGGAAACATTTTTTTTTTTCTCCAAAAACCGAGGATAAAGTATTAAACATGTAGGCCTATACTATAATAACACCACCTGTGTAAACTACAACAGAAAATGTGTACCCTCATTAATTAGATATTAATTCTGCAGAATCAAGAAGCCTTAAAGACGTTTAATTAAACAAAAATAAATCAATTTAATCATACTTAATCATACATACATGACAAGTTTACGAACAAGACGACAGTTTTAAGACATCAACAATGTAAGATCCCAGCTGAGCTAGCCTAGCCACTCTGTGCCTGATGGGAAGTGGGGTTCTGCGAGGTTGGTCAGTAGCAGCGCAGGAAGAAGGTGTTGCACGTGCTCCCTCTCATACAGTCACACAGGCGGCCGATGCGTGGTCCGTGCTTCAGGGCACACCGCTCTCCCACATCACACTAAACACCAACATTTATAATCATAAACCACTCTTAATTATGTATAGGACAAGGTTGCATTTGCAGAATATCTGATTGGCCAACATAATGACATTATTGTATTGGCTTCATAATTGCTCAAGAGTTCCAAATACCTACAACACTACAATGACTATTTAAAACAACATGAGTTAACAATTATTAATTAAGTCTGCATGAATTGCATAGGGGTAACAGACCTCTCAGAGATGTGCTTTCAAGTCAGATTGGGGGTGGCAATTGGGCTGGCAAAGCTAATTTCAAGGGTGTCAGCTGCCACCCTTTGCCGCCCATGTGGCCACACCCCTGGGAGCCTCACTATTCTGACTGAAATTAATATTATTATTATTATTATTTACTTATATATATATATATATATTTTGTAATGTGCCTAGTTTTCATTAATGTTTGAAGAATTTTATAGATTGACAGTTTCCCATGCATAATTCACCACTGGCTACACAACAAAACCCCCAGTATTGAATGAACACCTAGTAAACACTGCACACTGAACACTGTAAACATTCATTTAACACTGAAGCCCAGGTGTTTATTCTATAGTTCACAGGTTAATTTATTTAAAAAAAAAAAAAAAAAAATCTTTTAAATGTTTTTGCTTCAACAGGTTTTGAATTTCATTCTCCCGTCAAATTTGATTGACATGTATTTTCACATATTTCATGTATATAAGTCACATATAATTTCATGGGAATATGTGAAAACGCAAGGATAAATATGAAATATGTTCAGAATCCATGTAAATAATCATTCCACGTGTGTGTGTGTGTGTGTGTGTGTGTGTTTCCCAAGGCATTAGCATGTACTGCGCTTTGTTAACTATTAGAATTAGTTTCTACCCTCGGAATGACGCTGGCTCTTTTCTCCAGCGCTATCCGGTTGTCCCCGTCTCCATCCAGAAGGTTTTCCAGCTCTTCAGCCTAGAAGCAAAAAGCGAGAAAATAGCAGGCTTTTTAAAAATGCACAGTTCTTAAAAAGCAGACACCACGAGAGGTTTTATATATGCGTCTTATATCTGGATTGTATTCTGATCCATTTTTGAACCACACTTCGATCAATATTAGTGGTTAATAAACCAGATCCGCAACAGCAAAACACGCTCCTTGCATACTCCAGTCCTATAATAATCTTTTTTCTTTTCTTTCTTTTCTTTTTACCATGTCTCTGGTGACCAGCTGCTCCTCGGACGTGGGCAGTCGGTTGTCCAGAGAAGCGCGAGCCTGACACACCGCGCTGAGCAATATGATGCACACACCGAGATACACCGCGGTCCTGATGCTGTCCATGCCGCTCGAGGAAGTGTTTAAAGCCGACTGGTGATACAATTGCTCACTTCTCCCTTTTCAGATTCGCTCGCGCAAACTTTCTGTATTTATACCGCGCGAGCGCCGGGCTGATGTATTCGCGTGGCGTCATCACACCCGTCCTCCAAACTCATTTTTGCCTACAGGTGTGAATAAGTCTCTAGGTCAAATGATAACTCCAAAGGGGGGGGGATGAAAGAGACAGCGGACATGCCATCTATAAATGTCAGATACAGCGGACATGCCATCTATAAATGTCAGATCTGCTGTGCGCAAGCAATTTGCATTTGCATGGTACATTTTTTTATTTTTTTGTATTTGCATTCAGAGGGAGGACCGTCCATGACTGACTGAACAAGCTGAAGAATCTCATCTTGCATCTATTTAAAGCTGGGGTTATTTATTTATTATTATTTTTTTTTTTTAAGTGGTTATAACTGCAGAGCCTACACACACATGAGCCTAATGTTCATTGATTTCATTCATTTAAATCTCAAAAACCCATTGAGGGCAAGCCCCCATTTACAGAAGACTGGTGGAAGCATAGGATATGGAAGCAAAAAGAAAATAAAGCATTAATTAAAGCATTTACAATATCAATAGGATCATAATGAAATATTTAACATGACCCTGGTCAATCAATTATACTGTCTCTTTAATTTCTAAAGTATTACTGTTCTACAAGTATTATATTAGTAGGCTATTATAAGGTTCTATCTGCCATTCATTTCTCACCCAGATAAAACCTTATAATGCTAAGGTCACGAAATGTCAACCTGCTGTTATATTTGATCCTGTGCGTGATGGTGAAATATTAACCTAGCTACAAGATCAAGCATCCAGCTTTCTAACTAGTGAACAGTATGATGAAAAGTTCATGAACTGTTCACAAACAGTGTTGCCTTTGACAAGTCTTTGGTGCTGCAGGGAATTGCTAGTTGTACACTCTTAGAAAAAAGGACCCTTCAAGCATTCTTCAAAGGTTCTATGGGTGGTTAAGGGTTCTTAGCTTCCTAAGGTGGTTCTACTTGGAACCCTCTCTGAACACTCCGTTGTAAGGTTCTACATAAAAAAATTAAAGGTTTCCCCCAGAGTTCTAGATTTAACATTTTTTGTTATCAATGTGTTGGTATCAATGGTGGCCTTTTCTTGCACTGAAAGAAAGCCATCCAATTTTTTCTACGTAAAAAATAGGAAGAGGTGTGGATTCCTGCTGTGTTTAATAAAAGTTTGCTTGTTATGTGCACTCTTCATTCTATAATTCTGACAAGGTGTGATCATCTTCAGTGAGAGCAGATCCTAATCTCCATGGCACCAAGCGCTGATATCCAAGATCAACAGGTGGAATAGTGACTTTACCATATGAACCCTGGCTATGACAGGCAATGTCCCATTTTCACCCAGCATCTTTTTTTGTTTGGTCCTTGTTTTATAGTGCAGGATTACAGCAATCTTAGATATAGCAGTTATTCTAGACAAGGATTTATAAACGGCATCATATAGGTCATACTGATTTTTGATTACATCAAAGAAAAGCATTGGTAGCACCATGGCTCCTATTCATATTAAGTGCAAGAACAAACACTTGATGAACCTTTAATATTTTAATTTAATTGCAGGGTATCACAGTAAAAGATAAAGACTTTCATAGAAAATGGATTCGTTCTACCGTTTAGGACGTTTATTCAAGTGCAAACACTAACTAGACATTAATTGATTGTTGGAGACAGAGAGGCGTCTTCCACAGTCTTACACTGTAACATAAACACAAATCATTACACATACCAATGACCATACATGTTCAATTTGATCAAATGTTCTTTTTCATGTCATTAAACACATGAATGCCTGCAAAATTATTTTTTTCTGGGTTCTGTATTTGAGTTGCACCTTAGAAGTGAGTAAATAAATGAAGGAATACAGTATAGAGGTACATGTTGGGGAGACTTTTGTAAACTTTTATGGCTTTTACAGAAAACCTTGGTCTTTTCCACCAAAAGATTTAAGCTGTATCATGACACATTGTATAATACATATTTTATAGTGCTTGGCTTGCTCCCATGTGTCCTACAAGGTTAATGTGGTGGCCAGTTGAAGAGTTGATTAATGGCCGGATAGTACAGAGATGCAGAGACATGGCAGAAGCATTGAATAATGCAAGAGGCACCCAAATAAACAACAACCCACATATGCAGAACATCTTCCTGCATGTTTCCCTCCTCAGATCCCTGGTATTACAGGTATATGTGAATGGAAGCCTTTTTCTTGTCCAATGAGCAAATGTCATTGTGTTGTGGTAGGTGAGGGGTCTTAGCTGAGGTATTTTTAAGAGGTTTTATGATGGAAGGAGGAGGTTTGACAACAGTGATGCAAATATATTACAACTGGTTGTAGACTATATTGCACATTATGCAAACTGGTGTGCAATTCTCCTTTTCAAATGTAGAGTGTGGACTGATTGCCTGAGAAATGTTGGATGAGACAAGGCACTGGATAAAAGATTATAAATACAAAGCTGTTTATTAAATTGTTTACTGAGAGTGTGGGCTGATTTGAGAAATATTTTCATTAAACATGACATTTCGAATGACTCACTGGGTTGTTCACAAGAAGATGCTGAGTTGCATCGTGAAAAAGCAGGAGCCATTCTTTAGTGTTCTTACAAGTTTACTATCTTATACAGTGTACACCAGGTAACAGTTCTTTGTGTGGCATGTGGAGTGCTGCTATAAAGAGACCTAACTAACACTGTGACCACAAACCGAAACCAACCAATCTCAGAGAGTGTGTTTACATGCACACTTATAATCCAATCATTATCTGATTTCAGTAGATATCAGATTGATTATTCCAGGTGGTCATGAAACAGCATACTGTGATATCTTAAATTGGATCATCAAATCATCACATTTGAAAAAATCTGCTAAAAACAAGCAGATTTTAGCCCAATAATCGGTCATTCAGAGCATATAATCTGTCTTTTGGAGAAACAAAAAAAAAAGAGATTTTCTCAGTCTTTGGACCAAAATAGAGACAGCTTGAAGAAGGACAGTAACCTCGAGTTAATTGGACTTCCAAACCAACTGACAAGAAATATACCATGATGGATTAAAAATATATACTGTGTATGTTATGAAAACAAAATTATATAGCTTTTTTAAATGCTACTTTGCTACTAATTTGATCAAATAGTCTGTTTACTAGCTACTTTATTAAAAAATATATTTATGCAACCACCTCACTACTGGAAAATGTAATAAAACTTGTAGCAAAAAATCAGATTATCAACTGATTCATGTAGACCTGTCAGTCCTGTTATTAGATTACTTAAGTGCATGCAAACATATTAATATCATTTTTGCCAATGTTTTAATCAGTCATATTCAGTATATAAGTCATTCACCTTAATTTAATTCTCTTTTCTTTAAAAGAATAGAAAAGACCTGGATCTTTTTCATTCTGGTTGGTGCCACAACAGATACAATGATGGAAAGTAAAACTACATCATTATTGCTTCCCAAAGGCTTCGTACAACTTTGCTTGACCAGTTCTTGGTCTTGGAAGAAGAAAATCACTACTTATTCCAGGGAATATGCAAGAATGCTAGCAGTTATATTTCCAAGAAGAAAAAGAAACGAGAAAATGCCAATATAAATTTACATGTTTACCTTTTTTCTAGTGATAAAAGGAACAGTTGTAACTTTGCATCTAACTGTTGCAAAATTTTTGTAAATTAGGTCATCTGAGATTACGTTCATGTTTTTAATGATAATAAATGTAGGTGAATCTTTACTTGACAACGGATAATAAAGATCCCTAGGTAACCCTGATCCTAAATATGAACTGAGTCACTTCCTTCATTTTCTAGCAAGATGATCCATTACCTGCATGTCCTTCTTCTGTTTTCACACCTTTAGGAACTATAATGTGGGATGTGCTGGGCCTGCAGTGTGAGATGAAATGTGCGGCAATTATGTCTCCAGTTGAGGAGATGTGAGAGTAGTAATGAGACAGGTTGGGGTGGTGAGAATGTCAAGGGGTCTGTACTTGCAAAGACATTTGTCATTCATGGTCTCCATCTGAGTTAGCCGGAAACCATTCTACCAAAAAAGTATAAAAAAGTATTTATGAAAAAATACTTACTGAAAATGTACCAACTGAATATCTACTGTAAGATGATTAATACATGTATAAACATTTAACATAATCAAAAAAACATTGAACATTGTTACTGAATAAATAGCCAAATTAGTCAATTTAAGCAGGAAAGAATGTTTGGAAAAATAAACTGGTTTTTGGGACACAGACCAAGCCTATACACACTCAAATTCAGTTCTATATTTTTGTACAAGGGACTAGCCATAATTATCATTTATAATAATATATTATATATAATTATATTATAACTATTCTGGCTTTATAATCTCAGAGTCACCAGCATTACTGCTGCTGCTAATTAACTGACACGTCGAAGTGTAAGTAATTACAGCTATGACTGTTTTGTAATAAAGATGTCAAGATACCTGAATATGCCACTAAATTTTAATAATGTTTATAATGAGTCTACAAGATATTGAATAATAAAAGAAAAATAATTAAATATAGTACTTATGCTTATAATGTGAACCAATAGGTTACTATTGCTTTAACCCCAGCCCTTTGAAAAGTGGAGATCCCGAACACGAGATGATGAAGGAGAACTAAAGGTTTTGTTTTGTTCAGTTTCTCAAAGGTGAGTTCAGCAATTTTTAAGTCAGAACACTTTTTGTAATATTTCGCAATGTTCTTTTTACATTCCAGCAGCTGTTAATAGAATATTTGATCAGAGGAAAAACTCTGGTCTCTGTGGTGCACAGGCTCTGTGAATAGGAGAAAAAACAAATGATGTGGACCACCAATCAGGACAAAGAGGCATTTCTGCTCGCCTGTCAATCATGTTGCCAGTCAATTCAAAAAGCACTGTACTGCAGTCAGAACAAACACTGCCAAAGGAATTTTAATGATGTTAGCTTAGGTCCAGTAATTAGCAACTAAGCTGTTAGCTGCTAGTTAGATTATAATTTCCATGCTAATGCATGGTGACTGGCAGAAGAAGGGGTGAGTATAGACAACATCATGACATTGGTAATGTGGCACAGCCCTTAAACTGGCATTAATTTATTTAAAAAAATAATAATAAAAGTTTAATGTAGATGTTTAATGCACGACAGCTTGTGCTTATACTGCACTGTAAAATGGCTCTAGCAAAAAACAACGAAGTTACTGTTTACAACACCCTTTTCTTCTTTACACACTTTTTTGTATGGACTAACATATTAACTAAATTTTTTTACATTTTTGTAAAAGTAACAAAAATTATAGTTTCTTTAACACACACTCGACTTTCCCCTTGCCATTTGGCCTTGGAGGAATCCGAGCCATTGCCATTGTTATTAGCCTACCTTATCAGCTCATTGTGTTTGCTGCCAAGAGAAAATAATCTCCTCCCCTAGTGCTGCAAGTGACCAATGATGACAGATGAGTCAGATGATGACAGAAATGACAAGAATTACAACCAAAAGAGACAAATGGACACTAATCACATTTCACACAATTGTTTATATTTTTAAATGTTCTGTAGGACTTCTTTTTTCTCTTCTTTTGTCTAATGTTTGTACTGCATACAATTTTCTTTATCGTTTTGTGTAACTGTCAAGTTGTGTGGAAATCATGAACTAGTTGCACTGCAAGTGTCACCATGTAAAGCCAGCCTGAAACTTGCAACATGCCTGTTCGTTTTTATGGTGTCAACACGGGTTATCTTATACCAATAACTGTGACAGAAAACTTTCTGTATTCCCATAATGGATGCGAGCTGTAACCTAAGGCATATCCCAAAAGCTAGTGTGATTGACGAATTCTCCTGTGATAGACAAATATGCCCTAAGTGTGAAGAAAGTACATAAAGTAAGTGTACAGAAATGCCTTTTAATACAGTAGGCTGTGTGTGTGTGTGTGATATGCTGGTTTTGAGGCGAAAGAGCAAAACTGTGCAGAGATATCAGAGCAGAGAAAAAGGTTTATAGTTTCTAGGTTACAAATATTCTCTTTAATTTTATAAATACCCCACTGTTTCAGTAATATTCAAGACATCAGTTTCCCCTAAGCTTTTTGCTCACACTCCTTTGTATTTATCCTTTGCATGCAACTGATTTATAATGTATATGTGTGTTATATGTAAATTTCTGTCATTTATTGTGTTGTGCAGTGCTCAAAGGCAGAAAATTGTCATAACGTATTCAGTATGTTGTCTCTGTGTCTTGTTGCTCATCATGGTTCCACTCGAAACACAGGATACAAATAGTTATTTCTCTGCTATTAATGCGACTCCTCACTTTCACATCCTTTGTTTTTCCTCTCCTCCGTCTATTTTATTTTTTTTGCTGGCTATGAGATTTAATATCACAGAATTGTCGTCTAGCCATAACAATGTGGAATCAAATCTTCCAGCCCATAAGCCGTAACTGCCTAACCACTAATATTTAATACAATAGTGCTAACCATAAGGCAAATTTTTACTACTACGTTTCCAGTGGGTTAACATAAATGTCTTTGTTACAGTCCATTAAGGCCAGAGATTAGTTCACCAACATAGTTTTAAATACGCAAATGGTTCTCTACCCTGTTAAAGAACCATTTATGTGGCCAAATGTATTTGTGTAATAAAAAATATTTATTTTGAATTATTAACAACACAAACATTAGCTCACAGAAATTACATGTCCATTTA
>JAOUQW010000027.1:8741493-8762129 GCA_028565825.1 Olivaichthys viedmensis
ATACAGCGCCCCTGGAGCAGGGAGGGTTAAGGGCCTTGCTCAAGGGCCCAACAGTGGCAGCTTGGCGGAGCTAAGGCTTGAACCCACAACCTTTTCAGTTCTTAGTCCGTGTACACTTAAAGGTGGGGTCAATGGTTAGGGTAGTGGTGGCTCAGTGGTTAGGGCACTGGACTACTGCTCAGAAGGTCATGGGTTCAAACCTCAGCTCTGCCAAGCTGCCACTGTTGGGCCCTTGAACAAGGCCCTTAACCCTCACTGCTCCAAGGGCAGTTTGTATAATAGCTGCCCCTTCACTCTGACCCCAGCTTACCAACATGCTGGGATATGTGAAGAATCATATTTCACTGTACTGTACTTTTATATGTGACAATAAAGAATGCTTTCTTTCTTTCTTATTTTTTAAGTCACAACACCTTTTGTAATATTTGGCAAAGTTCTCCTCAAATTTTGGCAGCTGTCAATAAAATATACTGTATGTCTAGGTGGAATATGTTTAGAGGACTCTGCAAACAGGGGAGAAAAAAACCCAAATGAACTAGACCACCAAAATCCAACCAATCAGGAAAAGGAGGGGCCTCTACCTAACAGTCAATCATGTGGCCTGTTTCAGAAAACTAATGTGGGCATGGTAAGGCGTGGAAATTTCCATATATTGGCTTTGTATAGGAAATCAGAAAAAGACTTCACACGTAAACATGAATAATTATTCTCACTATAAATATGGCAGATCGGATATTTGCCAAAATGAAAAAGAAGTAAAAGATGAAATAAATGACTTAATAAATAAATTTAAAAAATTAAAATATTTTCATGATGTACATATAATTACATTATTTCTTTTCTTTTTTCTTTGTGTATTCCTTAATGCATTTATTTATTAATTTCTGTATTTATTTTAAATATTTTTTTCTATTTTTATTTATTTTTCTATTTAGGTATTTTCTAATTTATTCCTTTATGTATTATTATTATTATTATTATTATTAATTTATTATTATTAATTTATTTATTATTTTGTGTATTCTTTTAATCCTTAATTTTTTTATTTATGTATTTATTTATTTCGAATCAGAATCGTGATTTAGTGGACAAGTACACTTGTGTATACAAGGACTTTGACTCAGTTGTTGAGCTCTCACTGTGCTTGTAGACAATACCACAAAACAACAAGGGCACAAACAACACTCAATATAACGCACATTTGCTATGTACAGAAGTGGATACTGTATACAACTATTTCACTGTAAGTAAAAAAAGAAGAAAATTGGAATATTGCACAGAGAAGAATACTGCACAGAAAAAGTAATGGCATCTGAAACACAAAACCACAATGCTGACAATGGCACAGTATGTGGAGAGATTAAATGTTCATGAGTCTGAATGCATCTGGGAAGAAGCTATATCGGTGTCAGGTGGTTTTGACGCACATTGAACTTAAGCTCCTGTTGGAGGGACTGACATCCTATTAAATGACATCTACGTAGCAAGGTCTTAGAAAACGTAGCTCAGCAGTTAAGCTCATCAATGCATAGAAATCAAATAACTGAAATGTTTCAGTCAGGGTTTAGGCCTCATCACAGCACTGAGACAGGACTGGTTAAAATGGTAAATTACTTGTATTACTTGATCTCAGTGCAGCTTTTGATACCATAGATCACAATATTCTTCTACATAGACTACAAAATGCTGTTAGTGTTAAGGGAACAGCTCTATCCTGGCTCAGATCTTATCTGACTGGCCGCTATCAGTTTGTAAACGTTAATGGTGACTTTTCCAAAAGTAAAGTTTGGTGTTCCACAAGGCTCTGTTCTAGAGCCACTGCTTTTTTCCTTATATATGCTACCTCTGGGTACAATTAATTGTAAACATGGTATTAGCTTCCACTGCTATGCTGATGATACACAGATATATGTTTCAGCCAAACCAGATGACAGACAACAGCTTAATAAAGTTGAGGAATGTGTAAAGGACATTACACACTGGATGTTGAGTAACTTCCTCATACTCAACTCCGACAAGACAGAGGTACTTCTACTAGGGCCACAGGCAGCTAGAAGTAAGCTTTCTGATTATGTCTTGATGGCCTTTCAGTTGCATCATGTGCAGCAGTTCCTCTCAAGGTTTCTTCCTCATGCCACCTCAGGGAGTTTTTCCTTGCCACTGTTGGTTCTGGCTTGCTCATTAGGGATCTAGATCTACATCCTGATTTCTGTAAAGCTGCTTTGTGTCAATGTCTATTGTTAAAAGTGCTATACAAATTAAATTGAAAACCATGTTGTGATGTCATGCTGCTATACCTTGGCTTGCACTAGCATTCAGGCACTCTAGCCTAGGCAGTGTGTGCGCATGTGTTTTGGGGGTGTAGCTTTGGAGAAAACACTGAAGCAAGGGACTGTATTTGTTCAAAATTTGAGCATCAAAACAGCCAGCTTCAGCCAACTTGTGCCAAAATCACTAACTATACCTTTAAGTAATCTGGTGAGATATATGATTGAACTTGAGTTATGTCATGTTGCCTGTTCAGGAAGATCTTATAAAACACATCTGCACACTGGGGTACAGTATTTTCTGTTGAGAGATGTTCACTCTAGTGTCACACATTGTGCTTTATGCTTTAGCACAGTATCATGGCAGCTGGAATACTGATGATGAATGCCATTGAACCTGGTAGTAGTGGAGCTCTTCATGAGAAGTATAGTCTGTTGATGCCTAAAAACACTGGTGATTTGCTATACATTCAGTGTTTTGGTTGATCTGTTCTTACAGTACAAAAAGTGTTAAGGGGCCCAAGTATGACTGATAATATTAAAGTAACATTTTTTTTAACTTTATCTTAGGAGTAATCATAAACAACGCTAATGATTACTTCAGTATATTTTGTTTATTAGGCACAGTCCGAAAATATTCATAGTTTCTACAGAATATCTTAAAGTATATCACACTGTACAACAGCAAAGACAAACGATAAAGATAAAGAAAAGACAAAAGTTATATGTGATTCAGAATTTGGTGAAATGGTCTGTATTCATGACCTTCCTGCAGATGTAGCTTTAAGTATAAATTAAGTGTAAATGCCCATGTGTCCATTCAGTCATTTTCTGGGTGTTCTTACCAAACAACACTGTCCATCAGAAATAATCAATTTAAGGTACACATACAAATCAAACAAAAATTAGTAATTTAATCACATAAGCACTAAAAGTTAGGGGAGACTATACTGAAAAGGCCATCATAAGTATTTAAGAATAAATTACCATTACACTTTTAGTAATTGCTCTGTTAAGAAATAAGCTTCTAATAAATTACACCATGATTACATATCCGTATGGTTACCTTTCGAAAGAAATGTTTGTAGGTATAATCCAGTGTTGACGCAGAAGGGAGAATGTGTATCTCTGTACACATGGGCATTAGAGACACTAATGTGATGTGGAACCACTGCCAACATGGAGATAGACCACTTGAATGTTATCTGGAGTCAGCCAAATAAAATGGCGCTTTACGTGACTACAGATGTCTCTAATTTTAGTTTTCACCAGAAGAACATGGGTGTCTACATTATTTACATACAGCAGATCAAAGACATCATACAGGCTTGGTGCAGTCAGGTTTCAGGGAGGCACTCATTGTGGTGTTGTAGTGCTGTCATAGTGATCACAGTTTGGGAACGTAATAACATTCAATTATTAATTTGATAGTACTATTAATCTTATGTGTAACTCACATGTCCAAATCACTTTCGCTTGTTTTGGACTCCAGGACCATATCAAGCCTTTCGTTGACCTACAGTACAGTATGTCATATTCAGGACGTTGGAGAGGAATGTCTGCGATGAGCGGGATGAAAGAATGAATGTAGCTTTGGGCTCTAAGCACACACAGCACTGTATATTAATAAGAGAACTATTGACTATTGATGAGTGCTCAGCGCCTGGTTGGTGGACGACCGGCTCCATGTGACCTGTCACCCCCATAGCTCGAGCTGGCTGCTAATGTGACCTCCTCCAGGAAGCTGTGGAAGAGGGAGTAGACACATTACCACATTTACCTCAGTCAAATTACCATTAGCATACATACCAATCAGTGTGCTTGGAGGTTAATCATATTTCTGCTATCACTTGTTGCCGAAAAAAGTAACGAGACTGGAACTAATCAAACTTAATCCTGGCCAACATATTCTTTCCATCATAAGAAAGTCTTGCATGTTCAAAATGGTAACTTTACAGAAGACAGAAGTTGTTTATAAAATAGCAAAAATCAAAAAAAAATCTGAATACTTTCACAATAGTCACCATGTGTGAATGTGAGTTCATTTTTGAAGTAAGTGTTGCTGACTAATCATGCATGTAATTACTAAATAAAGAACTAGAAAAACCACTATATGCTTTTTCAATCATTAAGCTCAACAATTATTTTTATATGAATGAATACATCTTTAAAAGTTTGTAACCCTGTGTAATCATAACAATCTGTATATGCTATTATTTATAGGATTTATAACCAATATTCACACTCCAGTACAGCACACAGCTACACAAGCACGACCCAAAGATGGATATTATGGAAGCACAGTACTGTCACTCAGCAGTAGTGTCACAAACCCTACTCTATTCTATTCTAGTCAGGTTGGGTAAGTAAGTTATGCTTTTTTTAGAGAACCACTGAAGTCTCTCAATAAGCAAATGTAGCTAGTTGGATCCATATCTACACATTTTTTGCTTTTTATATAACACCATCCAAGGCTGCCATAACACTGTCAAAACATGAAATTGCTGTAGGTTAAAACGAGAGAGGCTGGAAGTCAGAAAAAGAGGAGAAGGTGAAAATAATGAAAAGCCCTCAACCTCTTGGTGTTGTGAATGGTAGTTCCACCAAGCACAATGCGAACCCCAGGCATGATGCGGTTCAGGTTATTAACGCTCAGTGCTTCTTCATACATGGCTCCTCCGATGATGAACACAATGATGTCCTGCGGCCTAAATTGGAGAGACCCGCAGTGTGACATACAGGGGCTAAACGGTGTTACATCACTGTGAGTGTATGTGATTGAGTATCTGCTGAACCTGTCCCGCAGAGAGCTCGGCCCAAGGTAGGGGAACTGACTGTCCTTTAAACGACCTTTAATCAGCTGATCCAGTGTGTCATGCAGCAGGGGCTGGTGCTGGGTGTAGACATTCTCAACACCCTACACACACACACACACACACACACACACACACACACGCACAAAGAAAGATGTTGCTAAAGATGCTAACTGCTTGCTAACTGAAATGTTTTGACAGTTGGAACATACAGAGTGAGATACAAATACATACATACAACCATAAATGAAAAAAAGAAAGATCCCTCTGTGATAGTTTTACACAAACCATTAGTATTCCATCAAAAACTCAATCTATAAAATGAGTTTGTGAAAACACTTTGGCATGTTGACATTCAGTGAATAATCTTGTACCTTGAGCCCTTTGAAAAACTGTTTGGTGATAGCCACAGCATCTGTAGGGGTAATGAGATCACTTCCTCTGACCCGTTTGCCGCCGTACTCGATCACAGCCTGTACCATCTGTGGTGTGGGAGGAAAAGTGCTGAAATGGTTTTTGTCATGACACGGTTTAGAATACAAGGGCCTTATTTACTAGACTGATTGCTGTAACACTGCAATCCAATGAGCGCTGTACGAGTCATCACCTTGCGGTATCTTTCAGACACCCCTCTCCTGTTTAGCTCTTCCATGAGACTGGGCAGGATGCTGCTGCTGTGTCTCTCGTAGCGCAGAGCGTACAGCATCACCAGCCGCACCGCGTCCAGCTCAGTCACCCGCGGGTTCTGTAGCAAGCGCCGCACGTTCTGCAGGCACAGGGAAAGACCTTAGCACAAAGTCCATGCCTTACAATTGCTTCTGACTTTTGTGGGAAAACCAAGTACAAAGTCTTTAAGCTCGAAACCAAAGATGTTAATATGCGTGTCTCTGTGCCCACAGTCACCTCTACTCCAGCTTGAAAGAAACAGTCTAAATAAAGCAATGTGTTTTCATTTCAGCGTGAGCTGTGAGGCGTGTGTTAATGACTGTGAGGTACCTGCTGGGCACTGGAGTGATCGTTCTGGCATGCAAGCTCCTGCTCCACCTCAGACACCTCCATTAATTGCCTCTCACTGACCAGACGAGACAGCTCGCCCACCACCGTCACATGCTTGGAAACCGTGCCTGACATCTTCTTAAACTGTGGGTAGTTGTCCACAAACGCCTGCAGAGAGAGAGTGAGTGGCTGCTTGTGAAGGAGCAAATGACAGTGTGCACATTTTTCATATAGCCTAACAGTGCAGTATGGTAATAAATCCGTTCTCCCACATTTTGTAGTTATAAGTACTGGTAGTACTTAGTAACTAAGTACCAAACAGGTGGAGTTAGAAACAATGCAGATCATTGACTGGTCAAATACAACCATCACAGAATCATCATGAATCATCGCTCGAGTTTGGAAAAAATAAAAATAAAATAAAAATAATAATAATAATAATAATAAAAAAACCACTAGCTAGCTCAAATCACTTTTTTTTATCAGACAGTGCAGCACATAAATCTTCAGTATTAGTATTAGTGTCTGATAACATTCCCAATGGAAAACACGAAAATTCCGTTTGGTCGGCTGCTTTATGTCTTTTCACATTAAACCAAATACTGAGTAAAGTACTGAGTTACTCTGTTGTTGCTACTGTTGGCAGTGTTTTTTGTTCCCAGTGGAAAGTGGGGAAAAAGGACACAGGTGCTCGACCAGGGTACGGACAGTTCTGCATTCGGAGTAGTAATTATACCATGCCTGTGGAAAAGTGCTAATAGATAATAAACTGGACCCACTCTATGTCCTCACCTTCATGTCAGCAATGGACTCTAGTTTCTGTTGGCCCTTCGGCTTCTTCTTCTGAAAATCCTCCATTAAGTTCTTAATGTTTGTTCCAATTTCGCCAAAGTTCAGGTACAAGTTCTGTTTCAGCGAGAAAGGGACAACGAGGCACTGTTCATACTTCACTCCAAATGACATTCGGACAGTTTTCTAGGCAAAAATAATAAGGATTTGAGTATTAAAACCTATGTTACCCACATTGGCATAGAACTCGTCATTCTCTGCAGACAGCACCACCTCTCTTAGGTCTTTATTGATACCAGGCACACGGGACAGATCAATTCGGTTGTTGTTGAGGCCAAGCAACTCGTGAACCATTGCCTGATATGTCCACTAGAAGGGGAAAAGGTATATGCCATTCATTCCAATGACAATTACTGGATTATTACATAATATTACTGGATCAGAAAATAAAATAGCAAAGAAGTATTTTAAGTAAACATGAAATTGAGTATAATGAATGCTTCTGGCTCCCTTGGTAGGCAGTTCCATTAATAAAAGCATGAATTTAATATTAATAGCATCAAAAGGGTTCGGTAGAATCCATCTAAACATTGGTCTCTACTGCCCTCCTGTGACCACAACCAATAATTACAGCTCAGGCTATTCTGCAGCATCTAAATGTTTAACATATTAAAATCAAAAGTTGGACACAACAAGAAGCAAACTCTCACCTGGTTGAGCAGGGGTGTGATGGCATCATCACTTCTGTCCAGAATCAGCAGAAGAGGAGGGACTTCTGTCTTTCTGAAGTCAAATAGCTCATACTCCTTGCTGATGATTTGCTACAGGACAAAAAAATTAAAATGTAAAAGCATATGACTTATGTATGCCTGGTAAATACTCAATGCAAAATACAAAATCCTACTATTCAGAATTAAAGAGGCTTAAAAGTGTAATAATGAAAGTTTTGTAACAGGTTCTGGGCCCTATTTTCATGATCACAACACATGCACAAAAATATAGCACAAAAAAAGGTCAGTGTTGGCATGGCAGGTATATTCTTGGTATTTTCGTGACCATCTGCGCAGACAGTAACCTGGTGCAGAGTAGCGTAATTGTAAAAAGGCCTGGGTTAGTATGAATAGATCATCAAGAGGCCTGGTTGGCTAATATCTTTTTTTTTTAAACTAAGTGTGCAGCTCAGTGCAGTGACATTTTCATAACGATATACAATTAGGTTTCTCTTAGAGTTTTCCTGTTAATATTTTACTGGTAGAAATACTGACTCCACAAATGTGTTTTCTGTCTTCTCATGCACCTTTGAGGGTTCACGCACATGTGTGACCACTTTAGTTTTTATACTGGCTAATTCCTCACCTCTATGATGGCAATAGATTTGGTGAGTCTGGTACTTAATTAGCTGTTAGACATTTTTGATTCTATTAATTAGATGATGTTCTGTGCGTACTGACACATCAACTGTCTAATTCGCATTTAGTCAGAGGTGGGAACAAGTCTTGACACTCAAGTCCTGAGTCAAGTCCCAAATAAAGACATTTCAAGTTATAAAGTCAGAATGCATTACCAACCGACAAGAAATACTTTAGGCATGAAAAACATTTATATTATACGTTAGCTGTAGAGTTTTATCAGCGCTACTCCGCTACTCGGTTGATAAAATAGTTTAACTATTTACAAGCTCCTTCAAAATACTTCAAAAAGTATTGATGCCATCAACTCACTACTGGGAAATGTAGTCAAACAAAATCTCTTCGCTACTGTCCAACAGCACGAACACTGCGTTAAATTAAAATACACCAATCATTTAGGATTTACACTCAGGACTGATAATAGCAGACCCATTTAAACAGCCTGAATGCTCAACCCTCTGTCAATTTGGTGTTGCCAAGCCAGCTGTGGTTTGGTTGTACCTTTATCTGTGATCTTTATCACCTGTTTTGCAATTATTTTTGTTGTAACAGTATAGTGTTTGTAATTGAAGCTGATAATCCTTTGGGAGCACATTTCTAGCCTGCTCTGTGTACCTTGATATAAACACTGATGCGCTCCCCCTGCTTCCCAAGTCTTTAGTCTTTTCAAGTCATAAGGCCTAAGTCCAAGTCATTATTGTTAAAGTCAAAGTTAAAGTTAGAGTCTGACTTGAGTCCAAGTCATGTGGCTCGAGTCCACACCTCTGCACTCAGTAGCCACAACCGAGTTGTTTGTTACGGATAATTCAGCGAGTTGTATTTAGTTAGTATTTGGGTGAAGTAGCCTATTTATATTGAAGTGGGGTGACATGAATTGTGCACATTCACAAAACTAGGTAGTAAGATATGGGAGAGGAATTTTAAGGCTTCACTTAAAGTCAGGAAAATACTGTTTTGGTCTTATATCTGCGCCAAAACTGGGTCCCGCCAGGCCGTAAAATTAGAGAAAGTTTTGACTAAATTGGGTTTGAAAACCCCACTGCACCAGCAGATTTCGAATGTCACACCCCCTGTTGTGGCACCTCACCCACATCAGTGCAGTTGCTTTTATTTCTGACCACGAAAATAGCAACTGGACCAGAATTGGAAAAAACATACACCCTACCTTGACGCTCTCGGCCAGTCTCTTTGCCATATCAGAGGAGAGCTGGTAGCGGATCATGGGACACTTCTTTAGGGCCAGAAGCACTGAGGTCAAGCCCTGAGTGACACGTGGAAGGACACTGGGCTCCCAACTGCGACCCTGACCGAAACCACAGAAACACCCGAATTAAATCAAGATCAGCTACACAGAGTGTATACCTGAGAATCAAGGAAAACAAACTGTTTCACTAAAATAGCAGTTTTCTTTTAATATAAAAAAAAACAAAAAAAACATTTAAATACACAATTAACTGAAATCTTGAAGAACATTCTGTCTCACTGACACTATGTTGAAACTAGACAGTGAAAGTCAATATGCCCTGTCTATATAACTGTAGTTTAGGTATATAACAGGACTCCCATATCCCATGTCTCCTACCCTGGCTACCCCTTGTAGATTGAGGGAGAAAAAATGAGGATTCACAGCGATGAAGTCTCCATAAAACTCCTGAAACGACAATTCACACAATGATTACTTTAACAATGTATGTATTGTGAGTGTTTTGATTTTCTGAGCATTATTGCTCATAGTAAGCTACAAAACTCATAAAAGAGAGTGTAAATGAGTATTGCACTATATGTTCAGTAAGGCATTTTCTGCTTTCTTTTTACACAAACTTACTGACCTGCACCTCTGCAACAACCTCCTGCTCATCAGCCTCTGCCAAGGCCTTCACTTCACTCTTACTAATGACGTTACTGAAAACTAGAGGCAGAAAAAAAAGTAATCAACAAACAATGGTGTAAGGGCAGAGTGCTATGGTGTAAGGGCTGATATAATACAATCTGTATATGGAAATGTGGACTATGTTTTTTTGCAAGTCAGTGATGATTACTCACAGATGAAGTAGACGCTGTACTTGGGCCGGCGCAGCTCTTGAATCAGATTCTCTACATTGTCCTAAACACAAAATATTTATTTCAAAAAGTAATATGATTGTTTAATTTTTTTTGCCCTGCTTATACCCCTACATAGGCTTATATAGAGTTTATTTATAATGATTACCCCTTCAAAACATTTCCAGAAAGAGTGAAGATTGTTGTATATGTGTCTCAGAGCTGGCTCAGTGATGGCACAGGAGAGAAATAGGGGTTTAAAAATGAAAATAAAAGACCTCCTAGCTGGACCTATTAAGTTAGGCTATAACTTGTTATACTCATTCTTATTCACATAAGGGTCAGCTGTAGTGCGACAGTACAACTCTGGCTTAGGCTTCGATAAATGATGCTGAAGTGAACTCCGAATGACCGTTACATTTGACCCCTACAGAGGGGAGCCCTACAGAGTTCTCACTGTGAAAGCGTAGGGCATAGACACGATCGCTTCAGAACAGACTGCAGCCTCAGTTGTGATGGAGCAGGAAAATCACCAACATGTGCGGGAATGCGGTTTGACACAAACAGGCTTATACTCTACCCAGGCTAAGGTGTAGAGTATTCAGGTGTCACGCAGTACCAATATCCAAACTCAAGCACGGGTACCTTGGTTGGTCGCAGGAAGCAGATGGCCTTGAGATGTTTCATGTTGTCTCGGTTCTGCGAGTCTATCCGCTCAAACAGGTAGACCTCCTTTTGCAGGATCTCGGACTGTGTGTACACCATACTCACAATGCTGGTCTATGGCGCCCCACACACACACACACACACACACACACACACACACACAATGTGAGACGGAGAAGAAGGCAAACTGGTTGCAAAGTGCTCTTCTGGACGTCAAGCAGGCGTTTCCAAACACTGTCTGTATGTTTCTATCTTTTAAAATATCTTGAGCTCATCTGAATAGACAAAATGAGCAAAAACAGTGACCTGTCAATCAAGACCAATAATAGGACTTGAATGGTCACACTAAGTGTAATGTTTTACACCAAGAGCAATAGCCTGGAGTCATGTAGGTGATATCACAGTAGATCATTTACCCACCGTTTCTTTATCCATGAGCAGAACCTTCATTCCTGGTCCGCTGCTTTCTATCATTTTGGAGACATACAGCTTAACAGCTAACGTCACGTTCATTTTGTCAACAATATCCTCCCCTGTGTCTAATTAGCAGAAACTCCCCCTGATCCTTGTGGGAGTTACAAACCCTTTGGATGTGCTAACTAGTCACAATACCGTGTATCGGGTGATTTTGTTGACAATGGGAGGGAGGGGAACTCAATGTGTCGCCCATGGACGCGGAACACTTCCGGTTTACAGTAACATACAAGACGGCTGATCTGGGATCTGCTAGTAACGCCCATCAGCGTCCACAGTTGCGGAAACGCTCAACGCCAACAACTGATCTCGAAACAGTTCCCAAGTCAAGGAAACGCTATCCCACAAGGCAATGCGTCAACGTCGCGCAGAATGAACAAGGCGCCATATTGGTAAGGTAACAGAGCGTATTAGGGGTCCAAAGCACGGGTTCCTGGAAAACCTCTTTTTTCTTCTTCTTTAAGAATTCAAACAGCATTTAATACGCACTAAAAAATACAACAAAATTCATGTTTTTTTTTCTTCTTCTTCTTCTTTCATTTTATTTTTTTGTTGTTGTACTAACATTACAATTAATTACACGGTAATGCATAGTTCAAAACATTCTGTTGACACATTTTGTCATATTTTCCAGTTTATTATTCAGTTATTCATCTGAAAGCTTATTATTCAGTAACTACTAGGATCCATTTAGTCACTACAGTGAAACTAATAGGAAAGGTATGTCGTTGCAAGAGTGAGGAGTGTAAATCTGGATCCGCTCACGGGGTCCTAGGAGTTTAAGGGATTAAAACCAAAATGACAATAGACCAACAGAGGGAATGTCAGGTTTTAGGTGGTTTTGACAGAGACAGGTTTATTCATTTGTGTCTAAATCGTGAAAAGAAGGAGTCATACAGTGAACTCATTTAAAAGCATAGGCACAGAGAAGCCTGCGCTGTGTCTGAAACCGCTCCCTGTTTACCGTATAGTGCACGATTTGGGGTGTCAGCTATTTTGTAGTGTTGTCCAAATCCTCAGTGGACAAATTATATTCCCTGGATAATGCACTATATTATTACCCATTATTACTTCCGCACGAAGTACCACAATGCATAGTGATTTCTTTTAGCTCAAAATGTACTTGTCAGGATGGATATAAAAGTGTATATATCCATATATATCCAAAAGTGTATATCCGGAGTAAATAAAAAATTATGTTTAATGACCACTAAACCCAACATGTACTTGTGTGTTTAATACAGAAAATTGCTTTTTAATACTTCTGTATTTTTGTGGTTTCAGCTCGCTAGGTCATTTTTAACGTTCAGATTGTTTATAGAATAGAATAGAATGCTATTTATTGTCACATATACATATACAAGTACAGTACAGTGAAATTCATTCTTCACATATCCCAGCATGTTGGTAAGCTGGAGTCAGACATGATACAGCGCCCCTGGAGCAGGGAGGGTTAAGGGCCTTGCTCAGGGGCCCAACAGTGGCAGCTTGAACCCACGACCTTCTGATCAGCAGCCTAGTGCCCTAACCACTGAGCCACCACTGCCCATAATGTAATGGCGGGTCACGATTACGTGTTTCCGGAGCACTTACTAGTAATTCTGTCCGGTGTCTCCCTCACTGTTGCCCTATATAGTGTTCTTTATAGAACAGTCTATATAGTAAATAGTGAACGAGTGAGGGAGTGATTTCAGACACAGCGCTGATGTTTAAGACAGAACAAACTGATGTTTAGGACAGAACAAAATTACACTGCAGGCATATAATGGTGATGGAAGATCATTGCTTCTTTGGATTCTGGCTGCTGTCAATCCTCTTGTTTGTAGCCCACCAGCTGAGCACTCACATCCCAAAATCTGATAGCAGTAAGGTCATCTTCAGCCTCCATTGCTGGCTCCTTCAGCTGGCAATCACTGACATAACCAATAATCTTATCATGAATCAGATTTTCATTAAAAAAAAATTCTTATGTCTACTCACATGCACTTATCATTAATTATTATTTATCATAAATTCTTATTGCAAATTTTGGCTTTTGCAATATACAGATATCGGGTTCTGTAATATTATAACATGATGCAATATGCAAAAGAGAGCCCTAATAGATATTTCACGATGCCTGTATGCTGGCCACAGGCACTCATATACATATGAGTTTTCTGATTTATCACAAGGAATAACATAGTCTGACCCAACTAATGATACAACTGTAATATTAAGTGTTTTTGTCATACAGCCCTCACAATAAAGAGTGATATAATCACATTGGAATATGACCATCATGCAACTCTTCCATATACTGTGCCCTATATACACTTTGAATATCATAAACTGAGGAATGTATGACATGATCATGAACTCACCTAAAGTAGCAGCCACTGTAGTTTTCCAGCCCCTCAGTGACAGCGCAGTAGATGGAGGTCTGAGCACCCTGCTTAGGGGTCTTCATCAGGAGGAGGGCAGGAGTGAACAACAGGGCGCTGAGCACAGGGTGGCGCGTCTGCACATACCGGCCCAGTTCAGTGTTGATCACTCCAGGGTGCAGCACATAGGCTGTTACTCCAGAACCTGATCAGGACAAAAACAGGCCAAACTGATTCAACTGATATACAGACATATTTTTAATGCACTGTACAATTTGCAGGGGTGAGTGAGTTCAAACCTTTGGTCCGGCGTGCTAGCTCTCGGGTGAAGAGCATGTTGGCTAGTTTGCTCTGCTTGTAGCTGACAAAGGAGTCATATGGTGTTTTATTGAAATTGAGGTCATCAAAGTGGATCCTTCCTGGAGGATGAGTAAATTAAGTAAATCATTTACACTAAAAGAAATAGCTGGTGGTAACATTTTGAAGACAGATCTAAAATAAACTAATAAAACAAATAAACTAATACAAACTGCATACGCATATTGTAAAAAATACGATTTCTTCAAAAAAGACGGATAACTATAAGACTGTATTACTCAGTGCAAGCAAAGAAATGTTTGTTTATTTTATTTAAAGTAAGGTTTAATAATTTAAGTCATTCAGAGTCAAATGTAATTCATTTCTGTTAGTTAAAACCATTTATTTTAAGTAGATATGTTCTTATTGGATGCTTTGTAGTTGTGAGTGATGATGTCATATCTCAGTTGGAGTTTGGAAACCTAAAGAGCAACACGGTTTTTTGACCATGAATAGCATGTACCAGTTATCTTAATTTTTTATTAAATTCTTGAAGCGAAGGTTGCTGGCCTGAAGACATTTTTTTCGCGCGTCAGACTCACTGCTCACTGCATAGGTTACGTGTGGTGCATTTGATAATTATTTGGAGTTGAAATCGCATCATTACACTCAGGGTAATCTCAGTGTAGCATGTAGGGCTTACCCCCTTTATGAGCAATGCTGGAAACGTTGACAACGCGGCTAGGGGCGGACTTCTTCAGCATGTCCAGGAGCAAAACAGTCAGGAGGAAATGGCCCAAATGATTGACAGCAAACTGAGTTTCATATCCGTCCTCTGTAAGACTGTGGGGGCACATCATCACTCCTGGTGCAAAGCAATAATAGTCAGTGTGTGGTCATCTAATTTAATACCTCAGTAGTTCATTTTTCACTCATATTTATTTGTATTCAATCCATCTTAGTAACTATTAGAAACTATTAAAAACGTAGAAACTAACTTAATAACTATTGCGTAGAATTTATGTACAATTTCTATATTAAATTAATAAACTAACAGTAACAGTTTAACCCCTTAAAGTCTCAGTTTATTATTCAGTTATTCATCTTAAAGCCTATTATTCAGTAACAACTATGAATTATTCAGTAACTACAGTGAACTTAATAGGAAAGGTATGTAGTTACGAGTCTGGACCCACCAACGGGTCCTTGGGAGTTTAAGGGTTTAATGAAAACCCATTCTGAAACATTTCCTTCTATATATTGCACCCACTTCAAAATTTAGTGTTTGTAAGAAACCAATATGGACGATATGGACTTTAACAATTTCCCTTTCAACATTCAACAATTCTTTTCTATTAATTATGGTGATATAAACATATTTAATATGACAACATCAGTATTGACAGCATCTGACACAGTATCTATTTAAACAACAGATCCATTCAAATATTATATTTCTAGAAAACAATATAAAATTGTTGAATGACTGTCAACAAAAAGAAATCATGGTAAATCAGAATATAATAATTTTTCACATACAGGACATGTAACTCTACAACACTTGAATGGACTCACCAGCATTGTTGATGAGTATGTCCAATCTGTCTTCTGTGGCAATGTACTCCTGTGCAAATTTTCGTACTGAGACGAGGGAGGCCAAGTCCAAATGCCGCACCACCACGTTGCCATTTCCTGTGGAGCAACGTATCTCTTCTGCAGCCTTCTCTGCTCTTGAGAGGTCTCGGCAAGCCATCACGACACGTGCTCCTAAAAAACATTGCATGACATTAGAGACCTCACTGGCTCAAGTTCCCAACTGCCTTGATGAAAAATAAAGTATGTGTGGTCATAATGGTGGTTACTGGATATGTCTTTACCTCTCTTAGCCATATTCTGCGCTGTCTCTTTTCCAATGCCAGTGTTGGCCCCAGTGATGACAACAGTCCTGCCATCTAATCGCACACGACTGTAGCAAACTCCCCCCGCAATCCATTTTCTCAACACAACCAAACCTGCATTTCACATAGTATGATTTCATATTAACTCAAGCCTGACTTCATGTGGTGGTTACTTTTCTGTACTGTACTTAATCAGAGATGCCATTTATTTAGTATGCAAGGCTTAGCTGCATACTTAGCTGGTTTAGAGTTGCTTGCATAAAATACAACTTGTACACGGTGGCATTACTTACAGTATGCAGCTTACTATAGTAATTTTAACTACAGTTGCAGTTTATAGTGTAATTCCCTTCAGGCTGAGACATAGATTCCATAAGAAGCTATTTCTCTGAAGCCACCTCACCAGATTAGTTCTAATAATCTCCTTAAAATGGAAGTTGTACCCTGAGATTGTGTCTTGGTTGAGCTCACAAGTGGATCACATTTCTCAGTTTTAGGAAGAAATAGTTAGTGCCATCGCTTAATGTTTCAGAGTGCTTTGTTAATCATATTTATTCAAGCCCATGTTGGTTCAGTGTAATGTTTGAAGAATGTTCTTCCGTTTGCATAGGATAAATAAAAGTGCAAGGATGTGGGACTTTGTAACTGACAGTTAACTGTAGCAATTACTCCAAAATCTATCAAATGTTCAACTGATTAGAATCAAATAAACCCTTATTGTCACAACAGTATATGTGTGACTAAAACCCTTATAGTCACACTTGAACTTGAGTTTTATAGCATATAAATGGTTTAAGGTATATATTGGTGTATATCTATTCCTCTATGCTGTACCTTCTTACTGAGTATATAGCCAACACTTCAACACATTTGGAAACATCACCAAATCATAGCTTAAGCAATGGTTACATGTGAAGAAATATATAACTTACTAATAGCTGTAGCCGCAGTTACTGCCCCATATTTAGCCAACTTCCGTTCCTCCCACAGCTGAGAAACAGAGATATATAGATTCATGTCATATGTCGAGAGGAGCTCTCAGTGCTGCTCTCCAACAGAGTTAACTCCCCACCTCTTGCCTGCTCATTACATGTGCCTTGTGAGTTGTATTAGTACAACCTTGCACAGAATGCAAATAAGTCTAAGCACCTCACACGTGGGCCGGGTTAAGGTTTTACCACCATATTAGACCATGTTAGGTGAGCATGGCTCAGTGTCAAGCAAGGAAAAACAGTGGTAAACAGTAAAAATACAGATGAAAAGCGGTACTAATGGATAAACAGGCTCTGTCAAAGTTGGTCTACCTTGTAGGTGTACAGTTAGAGACTATAGGTAATCTTTTCCTTCTAATTGCGTTAATCGTCCTCAAACCCTTCATCATATATCAGTTTCTGATCAGAGGACTGCTGTTTTAGTGGTGGACCATTCTCAGCCCAGCAGTGACGCAGAGGAGTTTAAAATCCCCAGCAACGCTGCTGCATCCAATACGCTTGTGCCAGCACCACACTCACTACTATGTCAGTGTCACTGCTATGCTGAGAATGGTCCACCACCCAAATAACATTTGGCCAGCAATGGTCCCTTTTCATTGATGGACGGGGGGGGTCGTCCAAGTTAGGTGTACCTAATAAAGTGACCACTCTGTGTAAATTAATTAGTAGCCTATAAGTTTGGTAATGATATTATTTTTTGTCATTTCTATTATACCTACAATGACACTATAACAATGGGCGACAATAAGTAGAACACAGACACAGAGAACAGAGGCTAAAGTGTGTGCAATGTGATTAAGTGTGAGAAATCATGGTACGTCATGGTATATGGGCTCTAGAGCCAACGCAGCATGTAACAGAGTTCGTAAGTGCTTAGTTTCACAACAGTGTAAAAGTGTATTTACAGTCCTGTCCAGGCCTGTGTATAGCGTTCCTGAATCCGGTGCTTCGAGACCATTTGATCTGCCGAGTTCTGCAAAACATCAGAGGTGCGATGGCGGTGTGCTTTAAGACAATTTGTGCCCTATGATCATGCCAGTCAATATATAGCACGTATTCATGACGTAAAATACATCAGTGGATCAGATTGGAATGTCAAATCCAATATCGATACCGATCCAGGGTTTCGGGCCAGTATCGGTCCGATACTAATACTCAGTATCAAATTGGTACATCCCTAAAAAGTAGCCTAGCATGTCTTTTTATTATTATTTTATATATATATTTTAACCAAATTCGATGAGGAGTCAAATTGAAGCATTGATATCAACATAGACCAATACAAATATTGGAAGCACCACCCTTTTACAGATATTTTGAATCTGTATGATTGCAGTTTGTTCCCAGTACGGGTTAGTGGTGAGGAGGAATGAGATGGTTTGAATCTGTATGATTGCAGTTTGTATCTGTATGATTGCAGTTTGTTCCCAGTACGAGTTAGCGGTGAGGAGGAATGAGATGGTTTGAATCTGTATGATTGCAGTTTGTTCCCAGTACGAGTTAGCGGTGAGGAGGAATGAGATGGTTTGTATCTGTATGATTGCAGTTTGTTCCCAGTACGGGTTAGTGGTGAGGAGGAATGAGATGGTTTGAATCTGTACGATTGCAGTTTGTTCCCAGTACGGGTTAGTGGTGAGGAGGAATGAGATGGTTTGAATCTGTATGATTGCAGTTTGAATCTGTATGATTGCAGTTTGTTCCCAGTACGGGTTAGTGGTGAGGAGGAATGAGATGGTTTGGGCCTAGTGTAGAGCCCTGGTGTGTACTAGCCACTATAACGACGACACCTAGCAGAAGTCTGAACTGCTCAGTGTGCAGCAACGTCGATGGTTGCTTCGTTATAGCACGGACGTTTTTTTGTCGTTGTCAATTCGACGGTAAATTTGACAGTTAGCCGTTCACAACCGGGCTACACGAATTAATAAACTGAAATTACTGTTACACTACGTTCAATACGTGGGCTGTCGGGTCTCTACATATGTTAGCTAGCTACATTAGCTACATAGCTATCGAGCTACTCGATCAAGGAACCTGCCGTCTAACCTAGCTAGTCGACACTCGTCCTAAAACGACCTATTACTGACAGGACAACCATCATTAGCACGTCTCCTAGCAAACAGACACTAACTTATCACTTATTAGAAGTAATATAACGCATATTTGTTTGGGGGGGAAACTGGAGAATAAATCGCCATTTTAATTTTTTTTTTAAAAAGACCGAGAGACTAGCCGGCTAACTGTTAAGCTCAACTGTACTAGCATGGGCTACGTCACCATAGCTACGCAACTTAACAGGAAGGGCATGGAAGCAAACCCATTATAGTACGTTATAATAATAATAATAATAATAATAAAGCACAACTCGAGTTCATGTGTAACTAATACGAACATTTTCGTTTTATTATCAAAAGGCAGGGCGATCTCTCCCGCCAAAATGTGCATACTGATAGCTGTCCTTAGCTAAAGTATATCTACTGTTAGCCGCCCAAGCTATCTAGCTAGCTAGTTCCTGTTTAGCATATGCTACAGCTAGCAGAGCACACCACGACACTCGGCGAGAGCGGTCACAAAAACAACTTCTCAAGTACATATAAATATACGCGCACTACAATATGATATGGGTGTTATTGTAACGCTGTTCATTTGTGGCGTTGCCATGAGAACGCTCTTTGCACGGTCAGCCTAACGTGTCAATCAAATACACCTGAATAAATGTACCGAAAAGGGACTACGGAGCAGTTTCACATCTGCGCGGCACATCACAACGCTTGGCCTGCATTCTAAGGCACAACTTCGCATGTTAAAAGTGTTATAATAATATATATATATATATACACACACACACTTTTGGTAATTTGATCATTTTTATTATTAAAATAAACTGGACGAGGGTTTTTTTTTATCCCGCCCCAAGCCCAAGGATCGCAGCCAATCAGCGCGCCGGCGAGGGGGTGGGGGGAAGTGACGTCACACGGTGTTTAACCTACCAGTGCGCGCAGCCCCGTCGAAGTCAAAACGTCCGGCACACTTTCAGATCATTGTTGTTTTTTTTCTTTTCTTTTTCTTCTTCTTCTTCTTCTTCTTCCCTTCTGATGGCAAAGCCCCGCGAACTAAGAAACTGTCTGCGGGAATATTGATGTCCCTTTTTCGCTTTTTGCAAGCCTGATTTATATATATTAAAAAAAAAAAAAAAAAAACCCAGAAAAGTGCACGAGGTAAGGTCTCTTGTCTCACTCACGCAAAGCGATCACTCTCTCGCGCGCGTTTGTTTGCAAGTTGGTGAACTCGTGTAGCAGCAGGCTAATGCTAAGCTCGGCGGCTAACGCAGCTGGAGGAGGATCCGTGCAGGAGGACTGCACATGCAGTTAGCCGCTGTGGCTAATGTTAGCCTCGGACAGTGGGGAAGTAAGGAAGCGCGGATCGCGAGCCCGTGTCGGTCACGGCTTGCAGTGCAACACTGTAACTTGTAATAAAGTTTTAAAATTCATAAAAATGAAAACTGTTTTTGACCGACGATCATTTGCGTTTCATGCGTGTCAAGAGGTAGCGGGCAAAGTTTATAAATAAATAACGTTAAATGTCATTAAAAATAATAATTATTATTATTATTATTATTACAGAATAAATAGACT